>JAHWFO010010522.1:172833-192881 GCA_023313115.1 Rhysida immarginata
AATAACAGGATGTCTATTAGGGTGTCCCAAAACGATTGCGTAAAATTCCGTGATTTTTTCCAGTTATCATGTAATTTTCCCTGACCAATTTTTCGTTCCAGTTTCTTATTTTTTTGCTGATTTTGTAAAATTCCTTGATTTTTCCCAGTTTTCCTGGTCGCTAATCAGCCTGCAATAAATCCGACAAAGTTTTGAATTGCAAATTAATAAAAAAATTTTTATAGTAAAACTAAAAATTAATAATTAGATAATATTATCTTCTGGTTCGGAATCATTGGAGATAACTGCCTCATTATTATAAAGTTCTTCATCTTCAATCTTTTGCAAGGTAATGGATTCTGAATCCCACACAGAATCGCACAATTTCAGCAATATATTTACTTTGAATATATTTTAGTTTGAATGCTGCATCATATGATTTTCTTTTCCCAGATTCCATGTTTACATGCACATTTACATGCACATACATGGAAAAAAAAATTCGGCTTATACGCGGGTATATACGGTAGTTAACCACTGAGCATAAGAAGTAACTTACCGATATTTAAAATAAAATAAAATGAAGTAACAAAAAACTAACCTAAATGGAAAAACGTTTAATAATCTGAAAGTGAGGAAAAACGCCTGAATGGATATCGATGACCTGAAAAAGACCAGGCATTTAATCTATATTTTACACCCCATCCGGCTTTTATTTGAGACCGGCGTGTATTCAAGATTTTACGGTAATGCAAATTTTTTTATACATTAAAGAGAAATGATTGGTCATTCTTTTGCACTTACTTGTCTAAGTGAAATATTCAATTTTATTTTGAAAAAAACGTCTGAAATGGCACCTACATCATCAATAATTCGAGCCTGCCCATTATATGAATTTAAACTTGGCCATAAAGCAGCAGAGGCTGCTCATAACATTTGTACGGCATTCGGTGAAGATTCTGTCACCGACCGGGCGGCACAAAATTGGTTCAAAAAATTTAGAGCTGATGATGAGGGTCTTGAAGATTCTCTTGAGTGTTTGGTGGATAACAACTGGTGTAGTCCGTTGTGAGCTGCAAAATCCCGGACAAACTATCACAGCAGATGTGTATGTTGGTCAGGTTCAACATACACATTGAAAAATCAAGCAAAAACAGCCAACTCTTGCGAACCATAAGGTTCTTGTTTTTCTTCAAGACAATGCACGTTCGCATGCGGCAAAGCCTGGGAAGTGTTACCTCATTCACTGTACTCTCCGGATATCTCTCCAACAGATTATCACCTTATCCGATCTCTCTATTACCATTTGAGAAACAAGTGCTTCAAGAAAGAAGAGCTAAAACATGAACTCGTGACTTTTATAAAAAAGGAATTTATGATTTGGTATCTCATTGAGAGAAGGTTGTTGATAATGGAGATTATTTCGATGAATAAAATATTCATTTATGCATTAATCTGAGCGCCAATTGTAATATTTGCAAAAACAAAAAAAAGTTTCCCCTGGACCTGATAGATCACCAAGATTGAATTTATTGAATTAAGATTTTATCCCTCCCCCCCATTATATCATTTTAGTTTACATAGGACATGATATGGTGAGTCATACCATAAAAACGGTACATGTAAACAAAATTCTTAAGCCAATGGGTAATGCCACCTTGTACACCAATTTGTGTTGATTGGTTAGTCTGGATTAGCAATAGCATTGCGAGCACTATATAAACTCTGGCAATGTAAATAGAAGTCAATACAACTTATTCATCAATCCTCTTACATTTGATCTCCATCTTTATTTAGTGATTCTTTCATTGTAAAGATCTAGATTATGCATATTTAATAATGTAAAAAATAGAGGGCTTTTTCCCTGTATATTTTTGCACATTTCTCGCAAGGAGTCAAAAATGGTGATCGTATTATACAAGAGGATAATATTTTTGCTGAGTTTTTGGGCCGAAAAAGTAAAATCTCATTATACAAGGGGGCACTTTATAGTAGAGGATTTACGGTAGATGCTAGAATTCAATATACAGTGAAATATATTTAATTAAAGTGACACCATTTAGACCCTTCTAGCGGCCGTTCTGGTAATCAGATTTTGACGAAACTTGAGATATGTTATACAGACCATGGGGAAGAGAATTTTGCAATAAAAAAAATTAGTTCACGTTTTGACCGCTACTTCAAAATATGGTGCTGGTCATGTAAGAAACTATCTGAGAATTTTTACTCAATCAGAGACGTTATGCAAATGAGATGTAAAATTAGAAAAGCTTTAAAATGACAGTGAAATTAAATGTAAAGTCATTCTTCACGATGGCTTTAGCTAAAAAGGATCGAGCTTTATTGGTGAAGTTGTTTTACCAGAACTGCAATAATGCTTCCTGCACTAAGAGAATATCGAAGTTTGAAAAACTTGCTAAATGGACCTATGTCTATTAATGGTTTAAAAAAGATGATTAAGAAATTTGAAGAAACTGGTGAGTTGGGTGTGCTGCCAGGGAGAGGACTGAAATGAATTGCAAATGAGACTGTGGAAGACGCTGCTGCTGCCGTCGTGGAGAGTGCTTCAAGTTCCCAATATTCTTCAGCAAGTGCTCGAGCCGTATCACGTGATTTGTCTGTTCCGTGGTCTATAGTACAAAAAGTTTTGTGTTCCATTTTAAAGTGGTATCCATATAAGATCCAGGTGGTTCAAAAGTTGCTTCATGAAGATCCAGAAAAACGCACTGATTTTGCTTGCCAGTTTCTGGCTAGAATAGCCGTCGATAATGCATGGCCTTGGAACATTTTGTGGTCAGATGAAGCGCATTTCACACTAGATGGAGCAGTGAATGCTCAAAACTGTCGCATCTGGGGTACTGAAAAGCCGTTGGTTGTGCACGAAAAGCTTTTGCACTCTGATTATGTGACTGTATGGTGTGGATTCACTTCGCATTTCATTTTTGGCCCCTTTTTCTTTGAAGAGAACACTCCTCAAGGCACTAAAAAAAGTTCAATCACTGGTGCTCGTTACTGCGAACTTCTGCAACAGAAAGTCATTCCTGTTATACAAGGAAGAAAATGTTTAGACACTACCGTCTTTATGCAAGATGGTGCAACACCCCACGTTGCACGACAAGTGAAGGAACTGCTTCCTGCTCATTTTGGAGATGATCGGGTGATTTCGAGAACTTTTCCAACTGCATGGCCTCCTCGTTCACCGGACTTAAACCCTTGTGACTTCTGGTTGTGGGGATATTTGAAAGATAATGTCTATGGAGGAAGAATACGGACTGTCCCTGAATTGAAAGCAAGCATAACACGCCATGTCACTGGGATTCCTCAGGAAACCCTTCACTCTTCTGTGGAACATGCAGTAATGCGCTTTGAACATGTCATTGACACAAATGGAATGCACATTGAAAAAAGGCTCTGATTTTATAAATTTCTCTCCTTCTAACTTGTTTTTGTTATTATTCATGTGCCGTATTTTGACGTAGCGGTCAAAATGTGAACTAATTTTTTTATTGCCAAATTCTCTTCCCCATGGTCTGTTTAACATTTATCTCAAGTTTCGTCAAAATCTGATTACCAGAACGGCTGCTGGAAATGTCTAAATGGTGTCACTTTAATTAGAACCACCCTGTATGAAAGAAAATGTAAAATATAGATAACCGAGAAATCTATTAAGAGATTTATAAGTGACAAGTAAAATTTAATTTTCAGTAGCTTGATGTCTGTGAAATTCAGTTTGATTCTAATTCCATAATTTTATACAACATTTTTAAAACTAGAGCTATGAAAAAGATAGCTAGTGAGTAAGAAGTCCAAGGCCATTTTCCTTAAATCGAATTTTTGCCAGAATTTAGGCAAAGGGCATTACTGTGTGTATATTGTATTGTAATGTCACAAAGTTGAGTGTCCCCTCCATTTATATTCAACCCAAACCAAAATGTTATACCAAAGAGACGACCAATAATGTTGGAGTTCTGTTTGTGTTGATAGACCAGTGTTTTAACTGCTTATAGAATGTCTTCTCATTGTTTGTGAATAACTTGTTCAGCTGTTTGCGCTGAGTGCATGTTTTGTATCTCTTCAGGCGTTGTGTTTTTGCAGCTAACTTTTGTTTTAATGTGTCCATGTATTCTGTAATGTGTTGATTGTGCTGCTCATGTCTGGTGTGTGTTTTAATCTTCTTAAATAACTGTCTGAGGCGTTTGTTCTGCTTTGATGAAGTGTTGTTTTTTGTGTACCGTGTAAGTCTACCTAACTGCTTGCAGATTTCGTCAATCTCAGACTCAATCCGCTTTTGCCATTTAGGTTTCTGTTGGGTGTATAATTTTTGTGTGTTGATGGAATATTATTATTATTATTATTATTATTATTATTATTATTATTATTATTATTATTGATGTTGTTGTTTTATTTGGTTTTTTTTTACACAATTATTCTTAATGGTTTTTTTTTTTAATGAAAAGTTAATCTTTAAAAAAAAATTGTGGAGTTTTCTTGCAATTAATGCGGCATCTCATCCACACTCTTCTGAATTAGTCATAATAACGAGGATTTGAAAACTATCTAGAATACCGTAAGTAAAGAAATAAACCCATTTAATATTTCTTAAAATTTCATTGCCAAAGAAGACTGTATTTAAGTGCGTCATGAAGTAAATCTATCAACAAAACGATCCTGAGTCGAACTGTCTGTGACGAAAAGTGATTATGACAAAATGAGGTACCTTACCATGAAAATGATTTCACTATAAATACTGTAAGCAAATATGATAAATAAAGTCGAATTAATTTCTTTTTTTCTATTAATAAAGACTTTCGATCGCCCCCAACCCCCAAATAACTCCTGCTTTCGCTGTAGATGAGTAGCGTCGTTCGCGTAATGATCGCCAATACATTCATATATCGTACCTATTTTCTTATAAAAAAAGATAATAAGCAAATTTAAAAGAAAATTTTATTGCACTTTTTTGAAAGAGTAAATCGCAGATAGATATTATTATTATTTTTTTTGTAAAAATTATCTGACTTCCCTCCTTAGATAAAAACGCGATGGCCTTTGAATTGATAGTTTTAAATTAACGAGTCTTTGTTCAATCTTTTTCTAACATTGAAATAATTTTCTAACACCTCGGTACAGTAATTAACCAGACACACAAATTTTTCGTTCATAAATTAAGAGAATCAAGTGTTAAAAAGTTAATGTCGGCGATTCCGCTAGCCCTGAATTCACTGTACTTGGCGGTTACGATTAGTTGAAGTTGTTATGATGTCATAGAATGCTCTCTATCGCTGTTGGTCAGCACCAGCAGTGAGTGCGTTGATAGAACCATGGCCGCTGCCGAAGAAATAAGGAGTTGCGCTCGTTCATTAAAATGAGATTACTCTAATTATTTACACATTTAATTAGTAAATTTATAAAAGTTTCATTAAATATATAAAAGTGATGAAGATGGTTATATAAATAATAAAATTACTAGCTAAATTACTATTTAAAATACTATGGGACACTAAAACAAAGTATTTCGATCTTTTTAAAATATTCACAATTACTGATAATAATTAGTTATTTCCAAAAAAAAATTTTTTTAGGCCACACTCACTTTTGGCCGCACTCCTAAAATTTTCGATTTTCTTGGGTTTAGAGCCGCGGCCTATATTCGGAAAAATACGGCATTTCAATTTGGTGGTAATCTGTGAGATACATGTTCATGTAGTTCCCTTGTCAGTCAAGTTAGAGGACCAATTGAATTGAAAAATCACCTCAATTTTCTAAAATTATTTTCTCTCTTGCCTTGCTACCTATCACCTGGAGTTCCTTCCTCCTTTCTGATTGGCCTTTCTATATACAGTATTTGGTCATACATCTGTTACCAATCGCAATAATTGTGTTCATTGATGATTGGTTCCCTATTTATTTTGTCCTCTTCTCTTGTTACCAATAACAAGAAAGTTACCTTCCTTGAAAATTGCCCCACTTTCTATATATATATACACCCCATGTTCTGTTTTTTCCTTTGCCTCATACTTGAATAATGATTGCTTAATGGTGGTTTAATAAAATACATTGTGGTGGAATGTAGACCGGAAGCTCTTGCGCTGACGGAAGGAGTTTCTCAATGTTCTGATGTTGGTACATCCAGTATAAACCGGCTTCATCGCCTATAAACTCCACAGGCAGGAAATTCCTAAAACCTCAAAGATTCTTGATTTTGTAGGTGCTAGCATTTCGCTTTCTTCAATTTCCACACAGTAGATAGTTGTTATGGAACATATCCAGGGGTTTACTGCAAATAGATGTCGACATCTAAGTTGATGTACAAATAAGCACACTTGACATCTAGATGCATGTGGCACCACCCCTTCAGGTCTACCAGTACGATTAAGAACCACAACTAAGGTGAACTTCATTAAAGAGCTGTAAGTCTTGCAGAAATCTATTCCTGGTCAGTAAGATCTTGTTTTCTCAGGTTTTTTTCAGCAGCTTTTCAAGATGGCTGCCAAGCGGAGCTGTCTGTTGGCACAGTGGCTTAGCGACTGTTTTTCTGCGTGAAATCTATAATTATAAAGTTCAAAAAGTAAGGCAAATTACTAAACCATTAAGTAAGTGGAGCTGGCACAGTAATAAATGCGGCTTGGTAATATGAGTGATGACTTGACTGCAGTTGAACTTGCCTCTCAGTTCCGATCTCAGTATATCAGTGATTGAATTCGGCCGGTGGATGACTCGACAAGGTATGATAGCTCTTTTCATATTCATAAGATTGGACTCTGCTAACCTTGAAAAGTATATGAACCCCTTATGGCCATCTAACATTAGTGTGAAGCCATTCCTTGGTAAAATTCCAGAATCTACGAAAGATTACTGGCAACTATAAACAGTGTATATCGCATCGAGATATGACTCGATATTTGCTCTTGGTTATACGTCCGTTCCTCGATTATTGTATGGTATTTTAGAGAAGCTCAAGGAAAATAAATGTACTAGGAATCACTGTAACTTATAATAAGTTTATTCGAACAGCCTATAACCTGACTAAATATGTATCCTTCACAAGTATATGTACCCAAAATAACATACCAACACTAGAAATTGTAAGGAAAACTGGAATTGTTAATGAACTGTCCAACGCCCTTAAGAACTGAATATCACCCAGCTTCATTTATTCAAAAATGGGTGTGTACGGGAAACCAATATCGAAAGACCTAATTTGGGAAGATACAACTCCCACATTGAATAATCAATTATCTCCAACAACATTTTCCTTACAATGCCTCAAACATTGGAATGATCTTAAATATGAAATATGCTGTCTTACGTTGGATTGCACCTCAAACTTGTTTAATGACTTGCCATCATTTTAAAAGTCAATTGACTAGTTTTTATACTGACTATAACAATAGAGTTTAATCTCCTGAACATGTAATTTTTTAATTTACGACTTGAAGTTGTTCTTAATCAAATAATAATAATAATAAAATGCAATGCATAAATGCAACCAGTCATAATGAAATCAGTCAAGGAAGTAAGGGGACGCTATTCTGCACTTTTACCAATGTTTGATACTAACCGATCTTTATGAAGATGTCGAGACAAAATGTTTGAATATTCTTTCAAAGGTAAATATTTTGCATGGCAGAGTACAGGAAAATACAATTCGAAATGCTTTTGTGAAAGCAGGAATTACCCCTCCTGTGGATGATTCAATCATGAGAAACGAGGAATAGCAAGAAACTGTAATTAGGTCTAAGTGATGGAATTATTTTGCTCAGACACAGATGATTTTGATCTTGAAGAATTTTTAAAAAATTTATTTCTGATATAATGTAATTTTAAATAAAATGAATAAATGTTGTTATATGATCATTTATTTTGAATATTTCTCATTTCTTCATTTTATGGAAATACGAGTCTAGAGCCTTTAAAACATGAAAGTGAAATGCCAGACGACCATGATGCACTTAAGGTTGGAACAAATATGGCACAGAACTCCCTATGACTGATTCGCCATCTGGGGTACATGTATTGCGTATAATACACAGATGCGTATTATATACAAGGAATTTTTCAAACATTAAGTAAAAACTATGCGTATTATACATGCATGCCGTTATATATAATGGGGAGGGACTAGTTGCCAGAGGTAAATTTCTGACAAAAAAACGAAGTGAAGTCGGAATGGGTGCTGCTAGCACCAATCATGATTAGGGTTAAGTTTTAGCTTTGTCTAAAGGATGGGTCTGATATGATACGGATGCTATCAATTTGATTGCCGACGCACGTTTCGGTGCTACATCATTTTCAAGGCTAGCATAATATTAACTATTAGTTACTATTATGCTAGTCTTGAAAATGGTGTAACACCGAAACGTGCATCGGCAATCAAATTGATAGTATCCGTATCACATCAGACCCATCCTTTATTTGAAGTTCACAACAATAACAGACCATTGAAATTATGAAATTTAGCTTTGCGTTTATTAAAGAGAATTTAATTTTTAGTATTTTTGTTTAACTGATATAAGTGTATTGGGATTACATGCTGTTGCGTATAATGTTGTTCTAACGGGATAATTAATTAATATAATTGCATTTTTTGAATTTAACTTTTTAGCAGAAACGTACTGCATATTTTAACATTTCTTGTTGTTGTTATCAGCTTGACATTTAACCAAGCGGTCATATAGTTTTTGTCTTGTCGAAAAGTTGTGACATAGCTATGGCAGACATTTGTAATGTTGATGTTCTCTTATTTGTCTTTAACATCAGTATAAGCGTCTGTGTTAAAGAATATTAGTTGTTGATTTATTCAATTTTACTCAACAACATTTGTTATCATAATCATGTAATACATTTTTCATGACGTTAAGCGTTTTTTGGATAAATGTTTGCTTTTTTTTTCTGCAAAGATGATTTGAACTTCAGAGTGTGGATAGTAGTGCAATTTTCCAGAGATCCCTAAATGTATCTTCTGTGCAGGCAAGCATTAAACATATGAGCATGGATTTTTGGATTTCACTACTGTGGTGAGTGACTTAGTTTTATTTCGCCACGGCTACACGATGAAACAAGAAGTGTGTTGACAAGACTCCTGTAAACTCTTTCAAGTTCAACTTTGGTCTCTGGGAAGACTGTTCGTGGTTCTGGTGACAAAATTTTGTTTAGAGATGCATATTATGGTCCCTGCATTATTGAACATGTCTCTTTTCACCCTCCCTTTTTTGAGTGTATTACCTCGTGATGTAGTTCATTCACCTGGCAGCTTGTTAGAGTTGTGTTGCTAAGAGCCTGTAACGATGGGCTATATTGCCCAATATTGTAAGGTGGTGCAATTTTTCGCCAGGGGAATCGTCTGGACGCTGCACCAAGCATTAGGCTATCTGAATTGTTACACATAACTCCTGCTGCCATGTGCCCTGTTTGACGTAATTATTGTACATACATGTAGTTGAAAATTATTTATTTGTTTGTCTGACCACACCAACTCTTTTCTTGCCTAACCAAGCTCAAAACCCTCGCAGTTGCACTCCTTTGTGGTGGGCGTTTGCCATAGTTCAACTGGAAGGCCGATGCCACGGTGGGTGGAATGGCACAATTCCATGCCGTCTGTGAAAGCTTCTTTAGGAGTCTGCTTTGACCACTGGAAAATTGCTGATGCAATAGCACTGCAGCTAGTGATTGTGCGAACACGGAGAGTGTTTTTCATCGTTGGAAACAGCCAAAAGTCGTTAGGAACCCGGTGAGATTAGTAGGGAGCATGAGAAATCATTTCAAAGTTGTCACGAAGAAACTGCAGCATCACATTCGCCCAATGCGCTGGTGCATTGTTTTGGTGAAAGAGCACACATGTAGCCTTTTCTGGCCAATTTTCATGCAATGTTCTTCACAATATCTTTATAGAATGCACCTGTCACCATAGTGTCCCTTGGAACGCAATGAGTAAAGATTACGCTATTGCTGTCCCAGAAATGGCCACCATCATTTTTTCAGCACTGGCGCTTACCAGAAATTTTTTTGGTAGCGGTGAGTATGTGTGCTTCCATTGAGCTGACTGGCGCTTCGTTTCAGGATGGAAAAATGGCACCCATGTCTCATCCATTGTCACAAACGATGAAAAGAAAGTCCCATTCATACAGTCATCACCCGTCAACATTGCCTGGCAATATGCCTTGCACACAGCCTTGTGGTCGTCCATCAGCATTTGTGCCACCCACCTGGAGGACACTTTTTTTCATTTTCAGGCGATGTGTTCCACACTCATTCGATGATACTCCAAAAAAAAAACAGATTGATTTGGAGATGATTCTCCACTTGCTCGATCATGTCGTCAGACCGACTGGTGCAAGCCCTAGATTGTCTTGGTTTGTTGTCATACGACGTTTTGCCTTCTTTGAACTGTCGCACCCATGAACGCACATTAGACACAACCATGAACACCATTACCACATATTTTACTCAACTGGCGATGTATTTCAATCAGTGTCACTCCACACAAATGGAGAAAACGAATCATTACACGCTGTTCTTGTAAAGAAAACGTCGCCATTTCATGCATCAAGAACAGTCTTAACTCTCATCGCTGCTACTAAAGTTCTGTTTACCATACAGTGCTGCCATCTCTGTTGTGCATTCACAAAGAGTGCATGCGTATTTTAAAACAAACAGCATGTTTCTATTAGTTTTCAGTCCTGAGGAAAAAAAATCAGAGCCAGAGAGCGATTCTCATCTGAACTTCGCAAGTAGAAGATGTCTCAGCTTCTTCAAAACCCCCATTTGAAATTAGAGGAAGAGGATAGCAAGTCATGTCGACTCATTTCAGAGGGCCAGTCCTGAGTTTTTGAATAAGGTAGGGGGGTTGTTTCCTCCTCGCTTATGGACATTGTCCCTCTCTCCAAGAATGCGCTCGTTGGACAGTCCACTCTTTGTAATGAGATACCTGCATTCCTTCCCTTGCTTTCCAATCTGCTCTACTCATGCTTTTGCCATCTTTCCATCCATTCTGCTATTTACTTTTACAACTTTTTTATAAAGACCTATATTTTTTACAGCTATTTTTTTAGTAGATTTAGTTAAGCGGAATGCTGCAGTTTCCCTGCATAGTTTGAATTAAGAATTTAATTTTTCTTCTGATTTTGTGTTTTACCTAACCAATTCCCAACACGTGGCATAGTTGCTCGGCTGGGCAACCTCAAAGACAAACGTAGGGGGCAGTCATAATAATGTGACTCGACTCTGTAGATTATTTTAGGACTATGTTCCACTATGTTAGAAACATATCACTCATTGGTGCAATGGGTAAGAAACGTGATTTATCAGATCTGGAAAAGGGGATGATAATCGGCTTTCAGGCCAAGGGTGGCAGTATTTCGGAAACTGTGTAGTTTGTGAACTGTTCTCGTGCTGTTGTAGTTAAAGTGCACCATGACTGGGAAAATGAGACCGTTCAGAATAATGGTATGGCAACTGTGGAGCACCATGTGCCATTGATGAGAGAGGTGAACGTCTGCTGCGAAGGTGTGTGAAGGCCAACCGAAGAGCTACAGTGGACCAACTTAGCGCTCAAACCAACGAGGGTCCTATCAGACATGTCTCTAAAACCACAGTACAGAGGACCCTGCTACGTATGGGCCTCCGCAGCAGACGGATGGTCACCGCACCCATGCTGATGAAGGTTCATCGCCAAAAACAGCTTCAATTTGCCTAAGAGTACAGAAACTGGACCACTTTGACTTGAAAAAGGTTGCCTTCTCTGATGAGTCAAGATTTCTGCTTCACAGAAGTGACAGCTGTTGGTGGGTGAGGCGAGAAACCTCCGAGAACAAGCATCCTGCAACCATTGTTTGAACGAATCCAGGCTGGTGGCAGCAGCATCATTGTGTGGGAAGTGTTCTCATGGCATTGTCTGGGTCCACTAATACCTGTGAAAGGCACTCTCAACAGATTCGGTTATTTATCCATAAATGCAGATCAAGTACACCCATACATGGTGACTGTCTTCCCAGAGGGAGATGGCACGTTCCAGCAAGACAGTGTGACATGTCACCCGGCTGCAATTGTTCGGGGCTCATTTGAGGAACACAATCAAGAGTTTCAAGTACTACCCTGGCCCCCTAATTCCCCAGACCTCAACTCGATCGAGAACCTTTAGGATCACCTTGATCGTCATGTGCATGCTAAGGAACAACCACCGCGTACCCTTCAGCAGCTATCGGATGCTTTATAGTCTGCATGGCAACAACTACCAGTAGAAACCTTCCAGAATCTTATTGACTCAATCCCACGCCGTCTAGCTGCTGTCCGTGCCGCTAAAGCCGGTTATTCGGGATATTAGCTGGTGGTCATAATAATGTGACTCGACTCTGTATATCAGCATTATTAAATCGGTAATAACTTGCTTCTATGTAGCGCCTTGTGATACACTGGTTCTTAAGTGAAAAATTGATTTTTTTTTCTGGAATCGATTTTCTATGGTTTTTGGCGATCGATAAATTGGTTATATTGAAAATATAAACTCACATTAATTTTGAAAATGATTGATAGTGTGACTAGGGTCAGTTTTATTGTGTTATTACTGAATAAATATAGTTTATTCTGTTTGTTTGAAGCTCCGTTTGTTTTTTGGGTATGTCTCATTCTTGCCCCGTATTTATTTTTTCATTCTTTATTTTTTTAATACTTTATAGACATTTTTTTTATTTAAAACTAATGTGTTTGCTCTTGCGGGAGTAATTGTTTGTAGTTTTACTTTCTTAATTGTTAGATGCTGAAAACATTTGATATGTTTTTATGTAGCTTGTAATTAATGATCTTACTGATGCTATAACAACGACCGGTTTCGGCATTTGCCACTGGCCTTTGTTGCAGCACAGTTTCGTGGAAATGCGATCTGTGCAAAAAAAAAACAAAAAGCGCTTGTCTTTTATTGTGTGGAGAGAGCAATTGTTGACGGAGTTGGTCAATTTTGCCTCGGCGTTTTTATAGTATAGCATTTCCTCAAGAGTTATTAGTAGTTTAAAGTGCAAGCTTATTAACAGTACTGAAGTTTAGAATCGCAGTATTATTGTTTTTTAATTCAGTGTTGGCTGTCTGCGTTCTGATGTGTGCAAACTCGCCCTGTATGGAATGCACGCAAGTCATGCCTGTGATACAGCGATGTTCTTTTTTTTTTATTTTGTCGGCGTAGAATTTGAAGAGTTGTCTGGCAATGTCCTCTAAGTTGAGAAGTGCTGCAAGGCTGCTGATTTGGTGAGTGGTGAGACCTTTTCAGTTTTTTTTCTGTACTCTTGATATATATTTCTGTTGCCCCCCCCCCCGCGGGGGGGGTAAGAAATAAAAGGAGAAAAGGAAAGTGAGCTAACGTTCGGCGACGTGTTTGGTTTATGCGAACTGCCCTTGGCATGAACGAATACCTGTTGTGAATACATGCTGGCAAGTTCTTTAAGGAGCTTGAGAAATGACCGTGTATAGTGCATGACTGATTACAAAAATTGTATTAGAGTTTGTCAGATGGCCATGGCTTTCCAGCATGAGCTGGATGTCCTGCTGATGCTTGTTGACATTGTTTTACATTGTAAGTGCCTGGGAACTTGTGATGCTGAGCTTTACATGTGTCTTGCGAGGTGCCTTTTGTAGGGTTTGAGTGCCCTGTCGTCTTGCCTGTTTTGGGTGCTGTATTGGAATTCTAAGGCAGCGTCTATTGAAGAGGAAAAGGAGTCACATGTCTCTCCCTTGAATTCCTTATCAAACATCCAGACAACTGGGAAAAATTTACATGTCTGAAAATGAAAGAGAAAGAACGAGTATTGGCCAAAGAAACTCTGCAGCTAAAACAGAAAAAGCTATTTGGGCATTGGAAACATCTGAACAAGGGGAGTTTCGAATAGAGCAAGAGATTATAAGAGCTTCTATGTTAAGGGCAAGAAAAACTTGGGTCTAACGTATCCAGTGATGTTCCCCGGTGGTGAAGATGGATATCATTTTAATCTGAGCAAGTTAACAAGAAATTAAATAAAGTCCCGGTATATCACCTAGAATTCCTGTTTTTAGGATTTTTCTTAGAATGGATAACCCCTTTGCTCTGTGTTGTATTGATTGAGCTATTATTTAACCAATTTTGGAGTTATAATTTTACTCCTTGATATTGTTCTGCTTACCTACAAGTGTAATTATCCCGGGCAATGCTAGTTAATTAATATAAACAAGAAAAATGATCTTAAGATAAAGATAATATTTCAAAATCATTTTTAACATGGTGATTATAATTTAAAAAAAATTTAAATCAGTAAAAATTGTATATTATACAGTAATAAAAAAGAATAAACATAAAGATATTAATCAGCAAATCAAGGTAAAGAATTATAAGATAAGTGTTATATTTTTAAAAATAGTTTGTTTATATTGATTATAATTCATAAAATTTAGATCAATTATATCAGACTTGATGTTACAAGATTTAAACATTCTATAAAAAGGGAGATTGCTTATAATATTTTTCTTTGGAAAAGGTAAATAAAATATGTCGTTGTTCCTAGAATTTAACTTAGGTACACGTAGGTTAACAGAATTTAGAAATTCGTTAATTTAAAAAGGTAACAGAGATCAAGTATAATTCGTCTCTTCATTAATTTGTCACATTTGAAAACAGTTTGGTGATAAGTATTAGACACATATGTGTTATTGTTAAAAAAAAAAAAGTAGGATGAAAAAGTCTAAAAAGTGTACATAAGAAATCTATCTGTACTTTTTCTAAACATAATTGCATTTTTAACATAAGGAGACCAAATAACAGAAGCATATTCTAATGTAGATCAGACTAAGGTATTAAAAAGGTAAATGGAAAAGTCAGCATTATTAAAACTTAAGGAATTTCTAATACTGTAAAAAAATAGGAAGCTTGATAGGCCTTAGAAGTTATAAAATTGATGTGATCAACAAAACTTGATTTGGAATTAAACATGACACCTAGATCTTATGAACTGTTTTTTTGTGGTTATTTAGAACCATTTAAAGTGTAATTAAATTTACAAATAGTCTTCTTGAGGGAGTATGTAATATAGTGGCATTTGTCATTGGGAAACATTTTGTTTTGATTACAGTATTGTCCAGTTGAGTAAAGGTCAAGTTGCAATATCTGGCAATCAGTAGGAGTACAAACAATTTTGTCTAATTTAATATCATCTGCAAATAGAAATATCTGGGAGGATTTTACTACTTCAGGAATATCATTAATACAGCTTTTTGCAATTGGTAAATATAATAAATAGTAAAGGTCCTAAAATAGACCCCTGAGGAACCTCTGAAGAGGAAACAAAACTAGGTGAATAAATATTATTAATAACAACATAATTAATCCATTTGACATAACAAGGGTTTAATTCATGAGTTGAGAGTTTTTTGATTAAAAGACAATGATCAACTTTTTCAAATGCTTTTTCAAGGTCAATATAAACCTTGTTCATTTTGAGTAATACCGTCTCCAATGAAATGAACGCAGTCAAGAAGAATCGAGACAGTTGAGTGACCTCTCATGAAGCCGTATTGACAAGAAGATAAATTGGGAGAGACTGATAAATATATTTTTTGATAAACTAAATATTCAAAAACTTTGGCAGGAAAGCTAAGAATTAAAATCGGTCAGTAATTTTTGTACATCATTTTTATTACCTTTTATTTTGAATATAGAAATGACCTTACTTTTTTTTCCATACATCAAGAAAGATGCCCGTGTGAATGGAAAGATTAAAAATCAAATAGAAAAGACAAAAAAAAATAAAAATTACCATAAGCTTTTAAATATAAGGAGGAATATTGCCAAGTCCCTGAGTGGATGCCCCCTTACCGTGGGTCAGGGGTTTGGGTGCTTCAGGGATTCTGTGAGCTATGCTGGTTGTAGCACGGCTACTTTAGGGTCACCCTTACCAGAAAGGTCATGGTTGAGAAGTGAGACGAAGAGTATCCAAACAAACATATATCTCATGATATCGACGAATGAGAGAATTCATACTGCATTGGGTGTGACGCAGGTTAAAGTCACTCGCGTACGGGAGTTAGGCAGAGGCTCTCGTTCGAAAAATAGTCGACAGTCTCCCGGCTGTTATCTCGGAGCAATGCCTCCGAAAAGCCCCACCAGTGCACTTGCTATGCGCCTGGGGAAACAGTTGGGGGCAGCACATTCCTTTACCCAGGAGAAGAAACTGGTAAAGCGACAACGGGATCGGGTGCTGTCAATCGGCACTTGGAACTTATTCTCCATGACAGGAAAGGAATCAGAATTAGTGAGAAAGCCAAACGATATCGACTGGTTATAATAGGTATTACCTCTATGAAACGCCTGGGTTCTGGAACTGTGGACTTAAAAGGAGGGTGGAAGCTTTTCTATTCTGGTGTCGACCCTAACATGACTGCCCAGGCGGGAGTGGGGATACTCACAAGTCCCCGGCTGGCAGATTATGTTGCAGATTGGACTCCCTTAGGTGGAAGACTATGGTTTCCTGAGGCTTCAGATAGGGAAACTGTCTCTCTCTCTCTATTCGTTGCATATGCTCCGAATGCAGTCACAGAGTACCCACTTTTTCTAGATGAAGTTGACGCTGCTCTTAGCAGGAGAGGGAGTGCAGATTCTGTCGTCCTGATGGGCGACTTCAATGCACACGTAGGGGCTGATGACCAAACGTGGAAAGGCGTGATTGGGAGGAATGGTGACCCCGATTTAAATGCGAATGGGAGGTGCTTGTTGGATCTCTGTTGCAACAATGGACTTTCCATCACAAACACCTTCTTCCAGCACAGGGATGTCCATAAGTATACCTGGTACAGGGATGCAATGGACCAGAAGTCTCTTATTTTGTAATTGTTTCAGCCGACTTAATCTGATCAGTGTTGGATACTCGTGTGAGAAGAGGGGCAGAACTATCAACTGATCACCACCTTGTTGTCTGCACTTTGCGGTTCTCTGAATCCATGCCAACCAAGCGAAATACTAGTTTCAGACAAAATTGGCGCATCAAATGGAGGAGGCATTGGAGGATAGAGCTGTGAGAAAGACCTTTGCAGATAACATATCTTCAAGTTTTAAAGAACTACCCAGTGATCGTGGTACTGTTGAAGAGGAGTGGCAGTTGTTTAAAACTGCTGTGATTACTTCGGCTGCATTGTGCTGTGGTCGTAAGCGGCTGAGTGTGGCGCAGGGCGGTGAGAAAAGGACTGCGTGGTGGAACGGTGAAGTCCAAGAAGCTGTCACGGCAAAGAAGGAAGCCTATTTGCTATGGCTTGCAAATAAGTCAACTTCGAGTCGAGTGCGGTACACTGAGGTGCGAAAAGCAGCAGCAAAGACAGTATCAACAGCTAAAGCCAAGGCCTGGGAGAAGTTCGGGGAGAAATTGGAGGCACACTATGGTTCGGCAAACAAGGTGTTCTGGCAGACCGTGCGTCGCCTCCGTGGAAAGAAGTCTCTTTCATCACAAACTATTAAGAGTTCAGATGGGAGGCTTCTGAAAACGGAGGAGAGCGTATTGCATAGGTGGAAGGAATACTTTGCATCTCTTCTTAATCCGGTGACAACAATAACTGAGGCATACGAGATGCACCTTGGAGCAGAGAATAGTCAGATGGGCAATTAAGTCCCTGAAGACTGGCAAAGCTGCAGGTGATGATGAAATCCGGTCCGAGATGTTAAAGGCCTTAAATCAGGATGGTATGCTGTGGCTGACTCGAGTGTGTCAGGTTCCTTGGATATCTGGAGAGGCCCCTAAGCAATGGCAGACAGGAATTGTGATCCCTATCTTCAAAAAGGGAGATCAGAGAGATTGCAACAACTATCGAGGCATCTCTTTGCTCAGCATTCCTGGGAAAGTGTACGCTAAGTGTCTGGAGAAGAGAAGTCGGGAAATAGTCGACTCCAAACTGTCGGGGGAGCAGTGTGGTTTGCGACCTGGCCGAAGCACGACGGATCACATCTTTGCTCTAAGGCAAATCTTTGAGAAATCCTGGGAGTATGCAAAAGAGGTCTACGCTTGCTTTGTGGACCTCGAAAAAGCATATGACAGAGTTCCTCAGGACAAGCTCTGCAAGTGTTGCAAGAGTATGGAGTGGATGGGCAATTACTGGTTGCTATCATGTCTCTGTACGAAAGCTCTGAGATGTGTGTCCGGATAAATGGCATTAAGTCAAGACCGTTCACCGTGGGTGTTGGACTCCGCCAAGGGTGCGTACTGTCGCCCATCTTGTTCATTATCTTTATGGACTGGATAGACAGGGGCAGCCGAGGCGATGAGCGTGTTTGTGTGGGCGACTGCCTGGTGGAGAGGTTGCTCTTTGCGGACGACCTTGTCCTGCTTGGGTCTTCTCGCACGAACCTTCAGCATGCACTAGACCGGTTTGCAGCCAAATGTGAAGAAGCTGGGATGAAGATCAGTGTGGCTAAAACCGAGGTTCTGGTCCTTTCAAGACAGCCTGCTCAGTGCGCTCTCCATGTTAGGGGAGCCTCATTGAGACAGGTGGAGAAATTCAAGTATCTCGGGATTGCATTCACGAGTGATGGACGGCAGGAGAAAGAATTGGATGCTCGGATCGGTGCAGCAAGCTGTGTCAGACGTGAACTGTGGCGATCCATGGTAACAAAACGCGAGCTGGGTAACAAAGCCAAGCTCTCCGTCTTCAAATCTATCTTTGTCCCTATTCTCACCTATGGTCATGAGGCTTGGGTAATGACCGAAAGAGTGCGATCGCGGGTACAAGCGGCCGAAATGAGATTTCTGAGATGTGTGGCAAGTGCCCTACTAAGGCGGGTACCCTACTAGATAGAGTGTACAGCAGTACAATAAGGGAATCTTTAGGGGTTGAGCCGCTACTTCTCCGCATTGAGAGATCTCAGTTGCGCTGGTATGGCCACGTGATATGGATGCCGCAAACTAGTCTTCCTAGGCAGTTATTTTCCAAGCCGTTGGGTAAGAGACCGAGGGGTCGGCCTAGAACCAGGTGGCTAGACTACATGGAGAATCTGGGTTCGAGTCGCTTGGATATTACCAGGGAGGACATGCGCCTGATGGCGGAAGATCGCGATCGCTGGAGATCCTCCATAGGGCTGCTGCCCCCGCGACCCTAACGGATAAGTGGGTTTGAAAAGTAAGTAAGTAAATATTGCCAAGTCCGGTTGATTTCGTATTTCTTACTTTGTTAATAGCCTCGGCCATTTCAGCTTGAGAAAATAGTTGAATTGAATTAGACGTTTTCACGTAATCCTGAAGGAAAAACTCATCAAATTTATTATTGTTATCAATGAAAGAAACATTAAAGACTGATTTGAAATTCTTAGCAAAAGCAGTTACAATATCATTTAAAATTTTCCATTTGATAATGGCTGATATAATTTCATCATCTCTTTCATTATTGAGTTTATCGACTCATAGTGATCCTTTTGTTTATCTATTTTTTCTCTAATAACATTAATTTGCTTTCAAAGTTCTCCATAAATATTTTTAGTTTCATCCATCCATATTTCGATTCTTCATCCATTGCTAGGCACTAGTTCTGTGTTTACGTGTTCACATGAGAAGTTATAAAGACTTAAAAAAAATTTCTCAATTTTTAGATGCAGCAGCTTCAAAAAGCAAATTCGCTATTTTATGATAATAGATGGTGATATGGAGTAGTGCTCCAATTCTTCCAGTGCTTCTTCATCACAATCTTAACAAAATTTTTTTATCAAAAACAGCAAATTTCTAATCAGATATATACAGGGTCATTATAATTAAAGTTACATTTTTACATTTTTGGCCATAAAAAAAAACTACTGGACCAAAAGCTATAATACTTGGTAATAATATACAAGAGGGCATGGGAAGTTCATACCCACCAAAAATAAAATTAATTCAAAAGGTCACCGCCAGCATGGAATGGCGCTCTATGCAATATTCGTATACGAAATTAGACACGAAGACACAGGTTAACAAGTCTTTAATCGTTACTAAAATTAGTTACATGACTAAAATTATTTTTAGTAACGATTAAAGACTTGTTAACCTGTGTCTTCATATTTCGTATACGAATATTGCATAGAGCGCCATTCCATGCTGGTGGTG
>JAHWFO010010522.1:209401-262463 GCA_023313115.1 Rhysida immarginata
AGTTGTCCTTTAAAAACGGATTAACTTTTTCAAATTCAGTTTTCAGAAATATGACCATCAAGGTCTTAGCTCGGCTGTATTAACTTTTCAGAATTTTTCGTGGACCCCTTCAAATCGAATTCACGTGCTAAAACAGTGAGTGTAAAGAATACAAAGATAATGGCACGTTATATAACAATCGATTTGTCAAGAAGGAATATATTGTTACTTTCTCTTCATCTTTTAAGCATTACTGACATCGGTGCACACACGTGAAATCGCTTTGTCGACGTACGATTGCTCAAGTGCTCATAATCTATATTATTAAGTAGCAGAAGAATGGAACTATTTATTGGTTTTATAATGTCAGTCCGTCCCCTTCATAATTTCTACATCTTCTGAGGTAGAAGGTTGAAATTCGGAATGCAGCTTACAATGGGCATGTCCATCTGCAATATTTAGTTTGGTTCTGATTGGTACACTGGGGTCAGAATTACGGGGGTGGGATTCAGAATGGGCAACATATCTACGTGATATTTAGGTATGTAAAGGGGGAGGCCGTGGCCTGGTGGGCTTTCACTAAAACACAAATTATAATAACATCATCCGTGCCGCTTTTAATCTATCCAGGACTCATTCTATTACTCAAGCTTGTAATGAACTTAAAATTTTTACATTACCATCAGTATTGATGATAACTCGGTTAAGGGAATTAGTAAAAGCCATCCTTTGTAGTAATCATCCAGCACATTTCATCCATCACTGGTTGACATTGACTCAGGATATCAGGAGAACTAAATGGTTTTTGATACAACCACCTATTATTTTCTCGAAGTGGAGAGAAAAATTTTTTCCCTTTAATTCTATTCAGCTCTGGAATGGTATGCCTCAGGGACTTAGACAATCAATTATTGTCTGTAATTCTAATAAATGGTTTAATCACCAACTACATATACAATTCATATTATTGGATTGGATTATGGAAAAACAGCAAAATACTACATAACCAATATTTTAACTATTATATTTTATGCTCCTGTGGAGTGCACAATTGTAAATAAATAAATAAAAAAATTCTGTGAAGTTAAGCAACATCAGGTGCGGCTAGTCATTGGACGGGCGACGATTATCAGTGACATGTGAACATCACCCCCCGGCTGCTGCGACCATCATACAGCAGTCGTTAATCCATGTTCATCCAGGGACCCAACTCGTCGGCCTCTGGCCATAAAGGCCCTGGATGGACGCATTGGATTACAATGAATATTAAAAAAAAAAAAAAAAAAAAGGCGTGAAATTCAGTATCCAGATTCCTCTAGGCTAGATCTCTACGGTACTATGAAGTTTAGGACCAATTGTTCCAGTGGGGTCGGATTTGCGGGGGTGGCATTCACTTGGTCCTTAGAACCATGGCAACACATGGCATGTGATATATCATACGTTCGGAAATAATGAGAAAGGTAAGAATATACGAGGTTTTTTACATTTTCTACGTATTACGTTCGAGAAAATTAATTTTTGATTAAAAACCTTGTGGAGAGGTAAAAGTGCAGATAAAGGGGTAAAAATAGATGACCGCATGATCTGCTACTTGCCTTACCCTACTCAGGGCAGGGGGATTCTTTTTAATAAATGTATAAATGTATTTCTGCTTCACTGCTAAAGCTCCTCCTTGGAATGTTTACAAGATTTTATTTTAATTCAATTACAGAAAACAAAATTGTAGCATAAACAAATAACACAAACCTAAAAGGAGTTAACAGTTAACCACTTTGTAATTTGTACCGGTAGGGCTTAAGGGCTCTATACTATGCGTACCGATAAATCACGACACCAGTGTACCGGTAGGGAAAAAGTATCCTTGTCACCGGGCACCAGTGTACCGGTAGGGAAAAGGCTCTACACTA
Organism: Rhysida immarginata; assembly: GCA_023313115.1. Taxonomy (NCBI): domain Eukaryota; kingdom Metazoa; phylum Arthropoda; class Chilopoda; order Scolopendromorpha; family Scolopendridae; genus Rhysida; species Rhysida immarginata. The sequence goes on from JAHWFO010010522.1 coordinate 211,288, forward strand.
TGTGTACCGGTAAATCACGGCACCTATTGTACCGTACAATGTTTCTCAACTCTATTTGTCTGACCGATCAAACATGTGTTAATATTACAGCGATCGGGATTTCTATTACATTTCTATCACAGTGACATCAATGGCTCGTGATGTATTAGTCATTCACCATTGCCTGCCACTCTGGCGATAACTTACCTCTACGGTATTCAGACCTTCAATAGTCACAATCAGTTATGACAGAATGATACGTTATACCATATATATCAAATAATATAGGCCTTTATAATCAATAGTGTCCCACTTCAACTAAGTTCAATATTTCTTAAGCAATATATACCCCTTATATTGCTGTTCCCACTTTACATTGCGTTGTGTTCATTTTTTTCTTTGGATCGTATAGTATTTACTTTATTCCCTGGGGTTCCACAGTAATAATACCATCAACGGAATCAAGCCCCTCACCTCCCCTCTTCAGTTTACTAGTCAAAAAAAAGGAGGAAATCTTTCATGTAAATTAAAAGTTTCTTTATTCAATGACTAATATATGTTTCAAGTAAAACTAATTAAACGAAGTAAGATGAGGTTAGTGAGAATTAGTTAGAGGAATGATAAAATTACTTAAAGCAACTAACTATAAATTAAGTTACAGACGGATAGTTGAATCTTTGACTATTCAATTATTCTTGATGCACTTTCGAGTTCTTAGGTCATAAAGTTTACAAGCCTTCCATGCCTCTCTTGCATTAACTCGCGCGATTGATTGTATTTACTTTAAATACAGTTCCTCAGTACTCTTATTGATAACGCGAACACGCGAAGGGCCCAAATAAACAAATGTACATACTTGAATTGCTTGTTGCGATTTGTTGTTTTTCACCCTGCTCCGCTGACACAAGACGTACGATGCTCCACACTTATTGCCCGACGACAGCCCAGCTCGCCGTCGGCACTCTGCTAGTTGCGTTGGCGGGAAGATCTCCGTTGGCGCCGAGGTCACTCCGCTCACGGTCGGTCGAATGAGTTGGCCGCTGGTAGGGTCATGTATACCGGGCTTTCCTCCACTTACGATCACCGTAGCCGTCGCTGATCTCCGCCGTTGGGGTCTGTTGCTCCTTCCGCCGTATCGCTTCTATCTTCTCGATGTTCGTCCCGCCTTCATAGGCCTAGTGCGCCTTCGTGTGCACGATTGCTCTTTCGCGCCGTTTGGCAACGCGCTATTTTCGGATGTTTACAGTCCTTTCTAGAGTTCACTTTGTTCACTGGAATCCCTTGAGATTTCATATCACAGAACAAGCACTTGTTCCTGTGACTTACGCATGCTGCTACGTAACATTTCAGTCATTATCACGCTCTTAATCATCCTTGTGTAGTTTAGTCATAAACCACAACAGGGGCATGGCGATGAGAGATCAAAAGAACGAACGCATCAGAGAGAGCTACAGAGATTGAACACGAGAGCGAGAACACACGAGAGAGAACACGAGAGTGAGAGAGAAATTCTCCGCTCCCTTTTATTACCTCCGTTTAGATTCTGGCGCCCAACACGTGACCGGGCGAGAACGCTTGCTAGTTGGTTAGCTGGGCGAGAGCTCTTCTTGCTCCTGCGCCTCCCCCCCTTTGTTTCCCTTTTGCTTACGTTCTCTCCCGCCTGAGGTGGTGAGCACAGAAACCACAAGTAAAGAAAAGTCAATTTATAAGATTTCCTCCTTAATAAACGATTATACTAAATTTCGTCAATGGAATGTTTCCCCAATTCAATTATCAATAACGTCCCTGTCCCCCTTTCCATAATTATCTTGTTAAATAAAGCGAAGTTTGCTTAGAACACAGAAATATAATTTATATATTTCTGTTGTAACGATCATATCGTTACAAATTAAACTAAAAAAAAATACAGTAATACTGCATTTTTTGCAAATTCATTTCATACAATTTTACATGAATTTCAAACATTTTAAAATATGTTTAATACATTTTAAATGAATTTACCGTAAATCCTCTACTATAATGCGACTCCGCTTTTTCGGCCCAAAAAAACCAGCAAAAATGCTATCCTCTTGTATAATGTGATCCCCATTTTTGACTCCTCGCGAGAAGTAAAATGTGCAAAAATATACAGAAAAAAATCTTTTTAAGTTTAAATTCACCAAAATTCAATTCATTTTTGGGACATTTGCCCCATTAAAACCATTGGAAGTTTATAGCCTTACATTGATAGGGAAAGCTTTCCCACTCACACATCGACTTTATATCAATTTTCTTAATAAAAAAAACAAGTAATCTTTATTCAGTGTAATATTTTCACTGCACAAGCTTTCTTGTAGGCTTTGGTTCGAGGCAGTTTGGAAGTAGCGATCGTTGGGAGAAGTTGTTTTCGAGGCAGTTTGGAAGTTTATAGCCCTACATTGACAGGGAAAGCTTTCCCACTCGCACATCGACAAAAAAAAAAACATAACAGTACATCAATTTTCTTAATAAAAGACAAGTAACCTTTATTCAGTTTAACATTTTTCATAAATTGACTGCATAAGCTTTCTTCCAGGCTTTGGTTCAAGGCAGTTTGGAAGTAGGCCTATTTAGAAGTAGCGATCTTTTGGAGAAGTTATTTTTGATATTGTTAGATGTTGGCGACGAGATATTCGAATAAAAAGTGAATTTATTGTATAATGAACTGGTCACTGTATATGCTGTATAATTAATCTTTAACACACTGTAATTTCGTTGTGAATTTCATTAGGACAGTAGTTTGTAGCAGTATGGAAGCACAGACCATCAATATTGATGGTCTTGTGATGGTGGAGGCTGAAGGTGAACTACTTTCAACTCCACGATCATTAAAGTTAGAATGTCACGGACTCCTGTGTGACAAAAGGGGTTATGATTCAGACCCTATGTCTATTTGAAGTTAAGAAACAAAGAAAAATCCCCAGGTAAGCTTGTGTTTGAAAATAAAAGAGAAGTTAACCTTCGGTAGTAAGTGTCGCGGACGCCAGTGCATAAGCACGATTTTAGATGCTACTCTTGCAGTTAAGAGCGATCAATTTATTAATTAGATAAATTTTTAAGATATGAAGATAAGAACCCAAGATTGTATCTTATTTGACTGTCTATAATATTAACTTGATAGGAAACAATTAACCTGGTTGACCTGCCCCTTTAAGGAACAAACGTGCTTATCTCAAGCAAAATCCCCTTGCATGCAATATAATAATTCAAATACTTTAATAAATTCCCTTCCAAGCATTCAAAATTTCATTCCCTTTTATGATAAGATTCTATCAATGACCGTGAACAAGTTTTTAAGATACAAGTCTTATTTATTGATCAAAAAGAAAATTATTAAATTTTATTTAAAAAACTTAAGTTAAAAATTAAAGGAATCTTGCAAATTAAAGAAAAGGAAGCGGAAACTCTCAACGGCTAAACCTAAATTGATTTAGAAAGTTTGTTAGTTCAAAAATTGTTTTTAAATCTATCACACGCGATGGGCCCATGAATTGAAAAATATATCTCTTTTTGAGATTCTCAGCTGATTTCATTCTCGTAGCATATCGCACAAACAGTCGGGTTACTCTGCCGAAAGTATGCTGTCTACAACGATGAGGATTCTTCCTGTAGTGGCCTATGATTCCGCCGTTGACCGCAGTGGGTTATGAGCCACCCGTCTGTTCCACAATGCCCCCGTGAGAACCAGACTGACCCGTTCACCCGCCCACTGTGAATCGCTACTGGGGATGATCCCGATGCGCCGTCGACTAGTGATGAGCGTGATTTCACTACCTGTGACTTTTTCACTGATAGTGATATTTCACAGGTAATCACTGCTACTCTCGAACATTCGAAACCGTTACCAGTGATTTTCACTAACGGAACTCTCGAACCTGGTGAGGAACGGAACTCTCGAACTCACCAGTGAGGAACGGAATTCTCGAACGGAACTCTCGAACTCACCAGTGATTTTCGGGCGTGATTCACGTGATTTTCGTTCCCAGTGATTTTCACTTTTTCACGGTCAATCGAGGAAACTGACGCATGCGTTAATTACAACTCGTTTAACCAATCAGAATGCATAGCAAAGAGAGCATACGCGGGAGGTTTTCTAGCGATCGTTGATTAATTGAGGAAGCATTTCGTACTAGTGCTTATTTCACTGTACATGTATTTCTGTGTCGTTTATCGATATTTCGTTTCATAAAAACCTAAGCAAGAGCATGTATAGGCTTCTGGTGTATATATTTTATTTGCATCTGCAATCGATAAACAATAGATGTGATATCTAATTGTAGTGACATTTTCACGACAACTAAATATCTCCATGATTTCTTGGATGGCATTATTAAAAATAATATTGATATTTTATTAAAGTCAAATAAAATAATACCTGTTTGCTAAATTAAATAAGTAATAAATGGGTCATAATTTTTTCGAGAATTAAATTATTTAATTTTCAAAATTTGAATAAACAAACTCAGTGGAGTATTTAAATTTCTTAGCTGATGAAAGAGGGGAGGGGGTAAATTCACAAGTAAACAACTACCGTAATTTATTTTAAAGGGGAGTGAATTAATCATGATAATACAAGTTTACAAAAACTAAATAATATATCCTCTAATTTATTTCATCAAGACGTATATACTCTTTAATAAACTCCAATCAAACAATGTTTACTTCGCCACCACGTTCGCTTTAACGACTAATAGTAGTGAATAGTGAATCATCATCACTGTTTGTCTAAGGAGCAGAAAATAATAAGTCGTGATTTCACGTTCACAGTTAAAAATCACTGATATCAAAAAGTAGCAGTCGCAGTTATACCTGTGAACGTGAAATCACGACTTAGCTCATCACTACCGTCGACACAGTTACTCGCAGCTGCATTGACCCTCGACATTACCGCCGATCGTTTTCAGCATTCGTTTGTCCAAACGTGATTTACTCAGAGTGTCGTTGATTCCCTTGTAGATTATCCTTATTACGCATGATCGGTTTCAATGCGACTCCCTCTTTGTTTTCTTGTAGTGGAGTTGTTAATAATGTTGAGAACTCCCATGATTGAGCATAGAGTAGAGACTCATTCAGTTTCTTCGTGTCTGTTTTTAAATTTTGCCGCACAATTTATACCTCAAATTTGTTTTTAGGATTCCCTCCTGTTTGCTTATGATAGACCCACACTCATTTGTCGAAGTCATGGGGTTAAATGAAACAGCAATAGGGAACAACTCCCTCATGTGCTCTATATTAGAACTATAGGAGCATCTGTTTCCATTCCAGGATGCGTGCACCCTCCCCCCTTTTTAACTGACGGAGCAAACAGGAGAAAAAATGGAAGGGAACTGCTTCAAAAAAATTGAGAAAAGGGAACGATCAAGTTTAATTTACCAGCAAACATGTAACAATTTATGAGAGAAACATTTAATAAATTAAGGAAAACACTAAAAGACTGTTTAAATGATTTTATGATATACTCTAGAAAAGTTGCATATTTTGAATAAACAAACAACACACGAGTGTTAAATTCTGTTTTAACATTCATAGTGACCTTGAATTGCTGAAGTGATGAGTTCAAATATTTTGAATGAAAAATTTGAATTCGTGTGGCATATCAGATATGCCACAGTCTGTATTTGGAAGTAGTGATCTTTGGGAGGAGTTATTTTTGTATTAGATGTTGGCGACAAGAAATTCGAATAAAAAGTGAATTAATTTATTGTATAATGAACTGGACACTGAATATGCAATGTAATTAATGTATAATACACGGTAAATTCATGTGAATGTGATCAGCACAGAAAGCAACTTCGTCGAGGCAGTTTGGAAGTTTATAGCCCTACATTGAAAGGGAAAGCTTTCTCACTCGCACATCGACAAATAAACACAACAGTACATATATTTTCTTAATAAAAAAACAAGTAATCTTTATTCAGTTTAACATTTTTCATAAATTGACTCCATAAGGTTTCTTCCAGGCTTTGGTTCAAGGCAGTTTCGAAGTAGGCCTATTTGGAAGTAGCGATCTTTGGAGAAGTTATTTTCGATGTTGTTAGATGTTGGCGATGAAAAATTCGAATAAAAAGTGAATTAATTTATTGTATAATGAACTGGACACTGTATATGCAATATAATTAATGTTTATTATACGGTAATTTAATCAGGACAAAATCCCCTCCGGCCGCAGACAAAAAAGGAAGGATTAAATTTCCTGTTCACTACAGCACCATCTTTTGTTATTCACGTGCAGTTTCTTTCTCTTTTATACAATTAACATTTTCTGTATGAATTTTATTGTGTTTTCTTTAATGTTGATTAGTTATTGTACTGGCATAATTTAATAGGCATGATTTACAATTTTTTTTTGAAAATGAGATTAGATATTCCTCACATGTTCTTTGCTTTTGTGACATGCCCCGCCCTATAGATATGTAGTTCTAGCATCGCACTAGGAGAACTACAGAGTGGAGCTTATCAGTAGTTCGGGGCATCGATAGAGGAGCATGCATTGACTTAATAATCAAAAAACACTTTCTCACAAAACTTGTATAAAACCTCTTATTTATTTCATTCCCCAAACCTTGAGCATTAATATATTGTCTGGTGCAGTCGCTGAAAAAAAAAAACAAGTAAATACATACTGAAAATTAAATAAATTATTTTTATACAGACTTGAGGGGCTCCTGGAACAAGAAAATTAATGCATAACTCTAGCTACCCAAGACAGGCCAGTATCAACAACTCCCGAACTGGAATTTACGATACCGTTGTGTTCCAACAGGATGGGGCACCACTCCACTTTGCCAATAGCGATCGGGACTACCTGAATGCGCATTACCAGGCAGATGGATTGGTCGGGGCTCACCAAGACTGTGGGCTCCACGGTCCCTGATTTGACCCCCATGAATTTCTTTGCGTAGGGTTTTATCGAGTCCAAAGTGTACCAGGTCAAGATTACGCACCATTGCACAGCTGAAACAACGGATTACAGCTACGGTGGAGTACATTACATCGGCTATGTTGGGCAATGTTTTCGGGGCCACGGTGGAACGCTGGGAGCTGTGCCGGGATGTGCAAGGGGAACACACTGAAATGTACTAAGAATGTACCTTGGTATGATATCTGGTTGATGCATACTGGAATTGCTCCAATAAAACGGATTTTTCACCAAAATGTATAATGACTTTATAATCACCCTGTATTCCTAAGACTCTAACACACACAAGCATCTAGTGATCCTTTAATTCGACATGGGGGGGGGGGAATCACAGGAACCCCTGTGGCCCGGAACCACGTGAGGTGTTCCTCAGGCTCCACTTGGCACGAGCAACAAGTGCTAAGGCACTGCCCATCTGCACTACTGCGGAGTTTCTGTCTACCTCTCACTGACACACTGTGTATTTGACAGCAGAATCCTCGTTCTCCATTCTACCCCTTTGGTTTACGAACCGGCACTCCCCTTCCGTTACACTCTATTGCTCACCAAGAGCTACGCTTAAGTCTAGACCCTAAACTACTACACAATCATGGGTTTCCATGGAGCAAAGACAAAACTACATATTTTTAAAAGCTTGCCCATAGTGTTCCAAAAAGTTTCTAACAATACACATCTGTCCGGGCACATCCATACAAGGAACACACTTCAATTTAGACAGTTCTGAATGCAAGCACTGACGGAATGTCATACAGTGCTATATGCTGTATCGGGGGGTGGGGGGCTCCTCCTCACGGGGTAAATAAAGATTAAACAGACACTCACCCTTAGGATGACATCATATTTTGCACACACTGTGGGCTTCACTGCCCGACACAATACCTGTAGCGTTGCAGTGGATTCTTCAACATTGAGTTCTCCGACTGAATGCAGGCAACCAGAAAAGCATATTAACACATTTTCACTCTAACAACTGATAAATGCTGAGCAGCATACAGTCTCAACCACATATTCATGCGAATAGTATCCAAAATACTATGCCGTAACAGCAAATACAAATGCATACATAACAGCAGCGATGTTCATTTTAAACATGGCCGACTGCCATTCCAAAACTCTTCACTCGCTGCCACGTACCACCATTTTTGTTTTTCGGACGGTGCTTCACCCCTCCCCGAGCTTTCATTTTCTTTACGACACCCACTTTGTGCCCACTGCTATAGTCCGAAACAAGCTCCTGTTTCACACTTTTAATATAAAATTTTATTCCTGGAAAAAAATAATAAATGCTAAATTTTCGATATACAGTAGTACCCGCTAATACAATCACTGTTAAGATGATTTTGCACACGATACCCCTGGTGCACCCACTAGGCTTCACATTCTTCTTTTCCTTATCCTCATCCCATGCAACCGTTGCTGCCTCGACACTTTCAAGTGCAAACACCGCGCACTGCTGCATTCCACGGCAGCCAAAGCCCTCCACCTGCACTGGACACTCCCCTCCCATTACACGAGGGCTTTTAATGTACGTATAACTTCAGGTGAGCATACTTTCCTACTCAGTGTATCGCTGCCGTTGCACTCCCCCATGGACAATGCAGCACTACTGCCTTTCGCGTCCGCTAGGGATGCCACTACTGACACTGCCTCTTCGGGTTCGCCGGCTCCAGGTTCCACTTTTTCAGGCTCCTCAGGCTGAACATCCTGGCCGTTTTCGCCAGCTGAATGCATTCCACAATTGTCGGTCACGCTATTTCTGTCCACGCTCATGGGGACGTGACAATGGGCCCCGGTGCATACTACCCATGGACCTTGTGTTTCAAAATGCACGGGCTCCCTCTCTCTGGGCGGCTCTATATTTTCTCCCCCTCTCTGGGCAGCCTCCTCATATACTTCATACTCCTCATACATGCCAAGCACAGGTTCAGTGTGGCGCTCCATCGGTACCTGGGGCCTCATACAACTGGGAGTATTTTCATTACTGATGCATGCGCTATGCATGATGCTTGTGCCTGCGGAGTGGCATACGGTGATTCCTTCCTCGGCGTTTCAGTGCCTCTATCGACACAGTGTCGCCAAACCTGCCCCATTCAAGGTACCCCAGGGCCTCCTTGTTTCCTGCATTCCCAGGATCCTAGCCCTGTGAATACACTTAGATGTCGCCAAACCGAACCCCTTGATCCTCACCAACGTTTGGGATACCAGACCCAAAACGATGATGGGGCTAAAATGGCTTCCACAACGGGAACCTGTGACGGCTACCATCACCTTCCGTCCTATTACAGGATTCGTAACGCTCTCACCAGCGGAGCTCCTTGGCTTCCAGGACCTCCCTTCCGCCATGTTGGACTCCACTGCGGAATTACTCACGATCTGGTATCCCGGAACACGTGTCACCCAACTATCCTCGCCCCCGGTGCCACATGAAAGCCTTGTACCAGGTGTGACGCCTTCATCGCCCCCCTCGAGCACCTTCTCCAGCTAGCATAGACTTAATCTCCTGGACCAGGTCCTCAAGGCACCCAACCAACCTCCAGCACACTGCTGCATCTAACATCCTTCTCAATCCCTGCTACACACACTACTTACATTATAAATATATCCTTCCACACCAGCTTTCACAACTCCAAACGTCAAACACCAAAACCAATGCAGCCCTCACTAATCCGGAATAGCTGGCTTATCGATGCCCCACGTTGGGTGCCAAACGTGACATGCCCTGCCCTATAGATATGTAAGTTCTAGCATCACACTAGGAGAACTACAGAGCGGAATTTATCAGGAGTTAGGGGCATTGATAGAGGAGCATGCATTGACTTAATAAACAAAAACACTTTCTCATGAAACTTGTATAAACCTCTTATTTATTTCATTCCCCAAACTTTGAACATTAACATATTGTCTGGTGCAGTCGCTGAAAGAAAAAAAAGTAAATACATACTGCAAATTAAATAAATTAATCTTATACAAACTAGAGGGACCCCTCGAACAAGAAAATTAATGCATAACTCTAGCTACCCAAAACAGGCCAGTATTGACAACTCCCGAACCGGGCTATTTGGGGAAGGAGGGGTACAGCCCCGAAAAAAGGGGTTCAGACACAAGAAATTAATAATCCCCAGCAGAACCATTAGATGAGGCTCTGACAGACACTAAATCAATGCTGAATAGGGGCAACACTCGGTCACAGATGGCCCCACGCGCACGGGATCCTGGGCCAGCTAATATTCCTAAGACTCTAACGCACACAATTGTCAAGTGATCCTTTAATTAGACAGGGGTGAATCACAGGAACCTCTGTGGCCCGGAACCATGTGATGTGTTCCTCAGGCTCCACTTGGCACGAGCAGTAAAAATTAATTAATATCACCAACTGGTAATGGTTAACAGTAATCTATTTTATCATTCACGTGTTAAGCCTTATGTGATCAAGTTCGAAGATGTAGTTTAACCTCGTTCCCCTTTTACCGTAATATATATACAGGGTGATTCAAATTGTGTGAAACAATTATAGAGGTCAAGGTAAACACTGGTCCAAATTTGAACGATAACTGAGATATGAACAGAAATAAAAATGCTGCCACCAAGATCGACAAGTTAATAACTCAGGTTCTGTAAAGCCTAGAATAATGAAATTTGGAGGAATAACAGGGTACATAAAACTGTGTATACCGTTAAAATTTGATCGAATTTTAACAAGAAGTTTCCGAGTTACTCATTCAACATCATAACGTGTTCACTTGTGAGTACTAACCAGCACTTGTAACAATTTTGACTGCGTAAGTAATGTGTGCTGTGCAGCCGGAGGGGAGGGGGGGTCATATTGAACACCTGTAAATCACCATTCAAAACTTGAAGGTATGACAATTTATTTTTTTTTACCTCACCTTTGTATGTTTATTTTAATAATAAATACAGCATTTTGAAATCTGGTAGAGACTTTTGATTTAGAAAAAATGGTTATCAAAAATGGTATGCATTTGTTGTGTAATGAGCTGTTTGGCCCTATCTAAAAGACTTTATGATAACACCAAAAGAAGAAAAGAGACCACTATTCCACATAAATGAATTTATAAAGTTAAAACTTCTAGGCTTATTATTTCTCATTGATGAAGGAGACAGATTTCCAGAATTACATAGGAGTTTTAATTTTATAAATTCATTTATGTGGAATAGTGGTTTCTTTTCTTTTGGTGCTATCCTAGCGTCCACAGTTTTGGCTATCATGAAGTTAAATTTATTTGCCATTTGAAATAAATATAATTATTTTATATCATATCAATTTCATAATGCACGTAAGAACTTCATCCTATAAAGAAAAAAAACATTACACTGTTTAAACTATGCGTCACATCTTCCGTTATTCGTAGACCACTTATCTAATATTTAGTAGCATCACCTCTAGCTTGTATTACAGCATGGAGTCGATCAGGCATGATTCTGGTGATAGCTAACACCATATTTCAAGCACAGCCTGTTTTAACCCTTTTATGGTAAGAGGGCACCATTTTCGAAGTTTTTGTTTCATTCATTTTTCTATTGGCAACATATCAAGGCTATTAGTTGGCAAACGCAGAACTTCCATCACCTGATTGTTGAACCACTGCTTTGTTTTCTGGCCAGTTGGCAGAGAGTCCTATCTTTTGGAAGATAAAAATCACCATCAGGTCAGAATTTCTCAATGGATAGAAGGAAAAATTTTAAGGGTGTTAATTTAAACATCAGAATTGACATTTTTGTTCAAAATGACAATTTTTCCAACTTCACTCGAGTTCATGCACCATGATGGAAGCAGGGAATTTCACAGAACGATTTAGAAGGTCTGGACTATTTGCTTCAATCTTGGTTTGAATGACATATTTGTTGTAATCTCCTGGTGCAAACTCAAATGGGGATTCATCAAACCATGTCACCTGGTCCCGAACAAACAATGGTCAAATCTGATACTCCTTCGCCCACTCTAGGCATCAATTTTTTAGGATGTTGTGAGCAGTAGTTTCACATAGGATGTTGTGAGCAGAATAGAATCAAAACTTCATTTTTTTCAAACGTCGTCATGCAGTACTCACTGATACGTTGTGTTCAATGGTTTTGTTCCATTCTGGAGTTAATTCAGGAGCACTTGCATGTTGGTTCTTGTTAACTATCCTTTTCAGATATTTATCATCAAACACAATCGTTTTTCTTTTTCTTCCAGATACTTTTCCAGGCATCACATCATCAGTTTCTTGTTCATGCCTTATAATCTTGGGTATATCCAAATCACAACTAATTTGGTGTTCAGATAAACCTGAATAATGTTTATTGAAAATGATATTTTGAATTTCAGCTGGGAGTGCATGTCCTCGAGACATGGTGCTGGTTTTTCAAAGTTACCACTCAACAAAATATTTACAAACGTCGCAAATGTTGGGAGCCAAGATTTCACCGCCCACGACATAGCGAGTTTGCTGTTCCACAACAAATGGCACCATCTTCAATAGAACTATGTTTAAATGACAATGAACGATCATTTCATCTTGAAGAGGTGTAAATGGCATACTAATTTAAGCAATAGACCTTGCCTGACGAAAAAATCGCTACAAGAGGGAGACTGGTCAGTCAGCAAAAAGACTTCCATTTTTACCAGATACTCAGCATCAGCATAACCTCCGAGCGAATTCGAGAGTGATTTAAATTTAAGAAATGCCAAATAGTTGTGCAACAGTGCATTAGAAAAATTAATGGGAAAAAATACGGTATGGGAAAATTAATCAGCCGATTCTTTTCTGTATTTTCTATCTCTTTATGAAATGGAAGATGATAGGATCAATTTCTTTTACTTCCTTGGTTAACAAATGTTGCACAAACTGTTCTAATACAAATTTTCTGTTTGAGATTCGGTTCTTTCGATTTTCACGAGATTCACAACGCCAACATGCATGGATCAATGCCGTAGATCAAAATAACTGGGTGCAAATTATTTATTTACTAGAATTCCATCTGTCACATGACGAGTATCAACCGTACAGGTTGAAGGGAAAAGAAACGAAAGTGGAGCATCAATGGTTTTTAAAACTTAATATTCTGCAACAATATACTGTTTATCTGCATAAAACATTTTTCAGTTTATTTAATTCACAACAATGGCTGAGTATTATCTTAATACAACAATCCCTGACTTTGGACTGACCAAGAGAATTATTATTTTTTTATAAGCTTTTATTAAACTTGCAATGTTAGTTTGTTTAGGTCAAATCTTGTAATTAATATTAAACCAACTTCCTGACAAGCTAGGGAGCTGAAACTTGGCACATATACACAGGATCGATGACAATTTGTTAAAGAAAAATTTTTTTCAAATCGATTCATTGGTTCATGTTCTAATGGTACTAATTCATTACTACGAATTGTTTGTTGTGACAGTTGGACAATTAGTTATAGCGAGAGTGATGTATCTATAATTTATTGTTGCAAAATTAAGCTTTATTGTTGCCACTAAATAAAACATTATGAAAGTTTGGTTTGAAAAAACCCTTTTCCTCTTATCTTGTTTCAGTTTATTTATTAGGAGCTTTAGCATAAAAGCTACTTATAAGAATGCACCCTTGGTCTGTAAGTTTATCCGGCCGGCCACCGTTTGCACGATAACTTGAAAACGAATTAACTTTTTCAAATTCTGTTTTTAGAAATATGACCATCAGTCTTAGCTCGGCCATTTCAACTTTTCAGAATTTTTCGTGGACCCCTTCAAGTCGAATTCACATGCTAAATCAGTGAGTGTAAAGAATACAAAGATAAAGGCATGTCATATAACAAATCGATTTGTCAAGAAGGAATACATTGTTACTTTGTTCATCTTTTAAGCATTACTGACATCGGCACGCGCACGTGAAATCGCTTTGTCGACGCACGATTGCTCAAGTACTCATAATCTATATTATTAAGTGACGGAAGAATGGAGCTACTTATTGGTTTTATAATGTCAGTCCTTCATAATTTCTACATTTTATAAGACAGAATGTTGAAATTCGGAATGTAGCTTATTATTGGCATGCCCATCTGCACTATTTAGTTTGGTTTTGATTGGTACACTGGGGTCGGAATTCAGGGAAGGAAACATATCTTTGTGCTATTTAGGTACGTAAAGGCGTGAAATTCGGTATCCTGATACCTCTAGGCAAGATCTACGGTACTATGAAGTTTAGGCCCAATTGTTCCAGGGGAGTCAGATTTGTGGGGATGGCAGTCACTTGGTCCTTAGAACTATGGCAACATATGGCATGTTATATATCATACGTTCGGAAATGATGTAAAAGGAAAGAAGATACGAGGTTTTTTACATTTTATAATATTACGTTCGAGAAAATCAATTTTTTTGATTAAAAATCTTGGGGAGAGGTAAAAGGTGCAGATAAAGGGGTAAAAATAGATTTTCGCAGGATCTGCCACTTGCCTTCCCCTACTCGGAAGGGGGGGGGGGTTAATTTCTTTTTAATAAATGTATTTCTGCTTCGCTGCTAAAGCTCCTTCTTGTAATGTTTACAAGATTTTATTTAATTAATAACAATGAGCATTGTCTTAAACCATAACTGTCCTTGGATTCTGACGGATTGTTGTAACTTTCTGTTGGCCTTGGACAGACCGACGGACGGATAAGAGAATTATAGTTTATATATATAATTTTTTTTTGCCTCACAATCAGAGCACCCCCCCTCCCTTGAAAGAAAGCGCTCTTGAGAGGAAAAAAAAAAGAGAGAATATTTTATTCTAAAGTAATGATATGATATTTTCTATGTATTATAAATGTTCATTACATCTTAGAATAATTTTTATTATCCATTTTAAACTTAAGAGAGAAGATTTTTTTTCTCTTGTTTAGCTCCACAAGCCAATAATGAAGGCTTGGATAATTGAAGGAAGACTGAAGAGATAATTCCTCACCCAAATTTCACCACAAAAATGTACGGCATATAATGCTAGAATTACAGTCATTCATTAAGTGGCCTACCCCTGCCAAAGGAATTTGCCAAAAAATTTTCAGAAACCAAAATATAAAAATATAAAATGCATTATCGAGTGCTCTGAAGTGTAGATTCCTTGTCTCCTTTTGTAACGATAAAATTGTGCGGAACTATGTACTACATAGAGGCAGGAGCAGGCTAGTCTAGAGCTGACAAGCTCACAACAGGAAGCACTGTTGCTCGCGGAAGTGCTCGTCTGCTTATTTTCAAAATGGCGGTTTGTTTACTATTGGGCAAGGTCTATAAAAATTTCCAATGAATACTATTTATTATACATGTATTTTTTTAAATACAAAAATTTTCATCTGCTATTTTATGAATTAAATTTTTCCTATAGCGCTTTTGAAAAGCGAGATTTTTACCTTGATCCAGTGGTTGTATCTTGATTCACCCGTGGCGTTTTTACCATCGGTTAAGCCAGCTGCTACTTGCTTTGAAATCATTGACCAGATAACCCGTGATGCTTGACTAAAGGTTTTTTCAACATCTCAGCTTTGCTTCATATTATCTCGTCAGATATTGGGGTTCTTATCGCTCTCTGCTGCATGAACCACATGAAGACTGCTTTGTCCAGTTCCTTAAAAGCGGTTCCCCATTTCACTGAATCCAAGTAAGCCTACTGCCAAGTATTGCACGAAAGCAGAAGACAGCTGAATTATCGTCGTAAATTGATTGCCTCCAAAAGCCCTTACCCAAAGAGCCAACAAGAACATTTTTACATAAAGAATAATCATAAGATGTTCAGTGAGGTTTTATTATACGCCAACCTCAGCTGTTCAAATTAATGATGAAAAACTTTTACATAGCCCGCCTTTCCCAGAGCAAATGACTAACGTTGTTGGATGACTTGCCTTCCTCATATACATACAGTAGAGTCCACTTATAAGAGTAGTCCGGATTTAAGAGAGTTATCTCCCTCACACAATAAAAAAAAAAACCCAAAATAAAAAACACCGGATTTATCTAATTTCGCGACATAGCCAACTGTGATTTAGAGGGGCAGTAGTGTATTTCAGAATTTCCTGATTTACATGCAGTAGAATATCTCATTTAAACTGAAGGTAATATGCATCTCTTGTACTAACAGTAAGTGACATTTGTATATTTATAGACAAGTGCTCTATGATTTCTGGTACCACTGACTCATTGGTCTATGATTAATGGAAGATGTGATGCTTTGTTTAATCAGTGTAGTATTTTCTTTCGTTACATGTTGATGTTTTTTTACATGAGTTATGCATTGATACGATGTAAAATAATCATAATAATTCAAATGGCAAATACATTTAACTTCAAATTGTTTGTTTGTTGTGTTGTTTCCTCTACGTTGTCTTTAACAAACTATGTTGTCTAAATTTATTAAAACTTACTGTAGTTTAAATAAATACCTATTCCATGCCTTTTTTATACTTTGCTTAGAAATTGACACAGATATCATTTCAGTTGATGCAGCCAGGGAGGCACTGACTGACATGCCACCCCGTTCTGAAGAGGAATTGGATGCTGTCACACTACATAATCAGGCATTAATGAATATTGATAGCAAGCCAACTGAGGGATTTGAAAAACTGCAGTTCCTTGTTCGTCAGGAGAGTTACCCACCTGAAACCTTTGGCAATCTTTTGTTGCTTTATTGCAAATATGAAGTAAGGAAAGACTATTATAATTCCGGGTGTCTGTAAAGTCTCTCCGCATTGGAAAATGACAATTCCCATTGAAAGTCAGTCTGGACCGCAACAACGAGTGGACTTGTGCCTGCACATGGACAGAAGGCACTTTCATTATTTCTTGTTAACTTTTGTTCATACCCTCAGCACTTAATATAGTTCATTCCTAATGTACATAAGTGCTATATTTTCCTGTTTATTCGAGTATTGTTTTTGTTTTTAAATGTGGAGAGACTTTATGGACATTTGGTGTATTTGTTAATATTTCATTGTATATACAGACAATCCTCGAGTTATGATTTTCCGGAGATATTATATGTTGTGAGATGACAAAAAAGAAATCATAAAAACCCATTAGAAATTTCAAATCGAACCATTCAATGATGTCAGCATAACAGCAGCCATGCATCGCAGCGATCATACTGCATGGTTCATATCTCGTGAAATGTTTAATGATTTATATTATTATTGGAATTATAGCTTCAAGACGCCCATCTGTGTCTTCAGTTAATGATTTACCTCTTCCTGTAGCATGTTTTACTACCGATGCAAGATAATGCAGCATTGATTTACCAACAGGGTGGATCTTCACCATATTGGTCCCTGGAGGCCTTACCACCTTCTGAATTCAATTTTTAATGCTAATTGTGTGCTCAAGGAGGATAGCTTCCCAACTCCCAGGACTTGACCCTGCCAGATATCTTTCTGTTGGGCTACATTAATGATATTGTCTATGGCCAAGGCTAACAGATCCATTTAAGAGGAAAATCACTGCAGCCATTCAAAGCAACAAACACGACCAACCGATTGTTGGTGCAAACACGATTGGCTGATTGTTTGCACATGCAAGCAAACAAACATAAACCAAGTCTACTTCATATACAGGGTGTTTATAATTAAAATTCTCCTACTCTGAGCGGTTTTTCTCAAAAACGGCCTATCTTAATTTGGTCAGATTTTCAGGATATCTTAACGAGAGTATGGGAGAGCGAAATTTGCAATAAAAAATAGTTCACTATTTCGTAGGTAGGTGGCGCTGTTTCAATCAAAATACTCAAAAATATGACATACAATGGATAGAAGTCATTTTCAAGAGATGAGAATTCTTCAATGACTGTGGATAACGACATAATTATAAGACAACAACCTCTTGTCCACAACTGGATTTTATTCCGCATATACGTATTTCGAACTCTTTGAGTTCATTATTCAATGCCAATTAAGTAATTGGTGAAGTTAACAACATTTTAAGAAGGAAGGAGGCGACGAGTTTTGTATTTGTACTTTTTATTGTATTTTTCCCCAACGTAGTTCCTTGGGAGTATTTCTCCTAGGTCCGCGTTTTTTGTAAAAAGAGGTGTCCCATTTTTTACCATTCGTCACTGCATCACAGTGTCCCTTATTGGTTGAATGGTCACCTCCTTCCTTCTTAAAATGTTGTTAACTTCACCAAATACTTACTTGGCATTAAATAATGAACTCGAAGACTCCGAAATACGTATATGCAGAATAAAATCCAGTTGTGGACAAGAGGTTGTAGTCTTATAATTATTTCAAGAGATGTTCGATAACGTTTGCCACAATTATCTGCCACCATTTGAAATCTTAATATAGCGTTTGCAATGTGTTTAAATAGCAATAAGAACTAATTTGCATATATTTTTGAGTATTTTGATTGAAAGAGCGCCACATACTGACGAAATAATGAACAATTTTTTTATTGCACATTTCACTCTCCCATACTCTCGTTAAGATATCCTGAAAATGTGACCAAATTTGGATAAGCCGATTTTGAGAAAAACTGCTCAGAGTACGGGAACTTTAATTATAAACATCCTGTATATAGATATATAGATTATTAGTTTCTATGTTTTTGAGAGACTTATCTCCAGTTTTGGTTTTTTTCCATCATTGTGGTAATATTACACAGCTGTGTGTTAAATTTCAACTATATAACTTATTTCCAAGTTGCATTTATAACCGGACAAACACACACACATTCCTACAAAACTTTGTGCTTTATTTGTATAGATGTTAACTGCTCATTATGTAATCGTCGCTTCAAGGACTTCACCTGGGCCATTGTTGTATCCCAGGTCCTGCTTACATATCAACATGGCGCACCTGACCTCTTAATAATTTAATACTAGTTGAACTAATTAGAATTCCATCCTGTAATTTCATAGTATTACACAATGGAATTGAGGAAATTAAACTCTATTTTTTTTTTTAATAATTTAGAGCATTGTTTTAAGATTAATATATGATTTTATACATTTTTCTCCTCATATTTTATTTTGAACTCCATAAAGTAATTATACAAGCAGTAAAATATAACTGTGTATATAGGATAGATAATTAACTTATTACAGGCTGGTTGATAAATAGTGAACATGGACTATTGTTAAATACAGTCAATTCTCGTTAATACGAAGATGTGGGGACCAAGAAATTTTTTCGTATTATCCGTATTTCGTATAAACCAACAATACTAAAACATGGTTCAGCCGGGTGCTTAAAATCCTTAAAAAGTGCATATTTTGTAGATCCACTTTTAAGGTCCCTAAAAAGTCCTTAAAAAGTGCTTAATTTTCTTCCCGTAGCCTTAAAATTTGTCATTTTGTCTGAGTGCTTAAAAAGTTCTTATTTTCCCCCAAATATCGGCTGCCGAATTTTTATTTCCCTTTGTAATTAATCGTCAATCCATTCAACATTCGCCATTTCCTACTTTTCTCCCCATACAGCACGTGATTTACCGTGAGTTGGGGAGGGGAGGTTACAGCCCTAACGCTGAAGAATGACCAATAGGGAGAAAGTTGACATTCTTTCTCTTCTGATATATACGGATGTCACGTGGTATCGGGACCGCGGACTTCCGCCTGCGGTCGTTAAGACTGCGTTTTTTACTGTCTCTTTATCGTGTACCACGTGGTGCCTCAATCTAATTAATGATATTCTGTATCAGACATTTCTTATATTTCTTCTCATCAAAATGCCAGGAAAATGCATTTTTAATATATTTTGGCTTCAAAAAGAAGTTTATAAAGAATGGCTGATACCTTATGAAGCCGACAAGTATAAAGTGAAGTGCCGATTATGTTCCAAAGTTATAGACCTAGGAAGTATTGGAGAAGCTGCCTTAAAAGCTCACATGAAAGGTAGTACAATAGCCTAATAATAACAAGTCTGTAAAGTCTCGTTTTCATGTGTGACCTTTTTTGTACTACGCATGCACGAAAATCCCTAGCGGCCAGTGAGCTGTTTAAAGCCAGTTTAAATGGTATAGCAATTGCATAGCCTAAGAAAAAAATCCACATATTATTATAATGGTCACTATTTTTATTCACTTAATTGAATTAATAAAATTTTTTGATAAATTCGATTAGGAATTTTTTATTTCTGGAAATTTCAGTAAAAATATTTCGTGATTCATTAAATTAATAAAATATGTTGTGGTTCATTGTACATAAGTACTCATCCATCAACCAGTCAGCATGAAAGCATCCGATTATATATAAATAATACATAATATCAGACGAAAGATTTGGAAATTAGTATTTTATCAGATTGCAATTATTTTTCATTGTAGATTCGATGTATTCAATGTAATTAAAAAAACTTGTTTGCTTTATCATACAAATCCATATAATTATAATAATGAATTATTTTCCATGTTATGATACTATAAAATGAACCGTACAACGTGTAAAAATAAGTTTATTTTGAAAATAATATTCTATTATTTAGTCTATTTAGTATCTGATATATTCTATTTACACAAAAAAATGTTTACTACCCCCTCCCCGTCTCGCAATATCCCGTTCCGATTTTTAAACTATCTGGTCACTATAATAGCAATTACTGATTATAAAAAAGTTATTATTTTAAATGAAGAAAAATAATAGCGTGAAGAGTTATTTAAAAAAAAAAATATGTACACATTCGAGCCCAATCGTCTTACAATCTCGGCTGCAAACTTTTTTCCACAGTCTCTTTGTTGCCGAATACAAATTTTCAGTTGTATAATTATATTTCAATCCCAGATTAAGGAAAAAATAATAAACTATAGATTTAACTGAGGAAAAAAGTTTCTCTTCCAGTTTCTTGTACTAACTAAAAACATTTATGTTGAAGTTATTTACTAAATTGACAATATTCTATGCAATTATTAGTGCATGTATTTATTTCAAATTTTTGTTAGAAGAGCGGGTAAAAAATAAACTTAAAATAAAAAAAAACCCAACAAAAACCGAAAGATAAAAATAGAATCAATATTAACCAAATGGACCACTACTATAATAAACAAAAAACTTCATTATAAAAAGTCTAAGATTTCCGTTTTATTCCAGCTTGAAAGAGGCAATTTATTTATCAAATATCTGCTAATTTTTAAATATAGAATCAGCAATGAACGGGTTGCCGTCTGTTCTGATTTTGCTGGGACAGTCCCGATTTTGGTAAAATTCGTGTTCAAATCTTCAAATGCTACAATTTAAAATAATGGAAAGTGAATAAACAATGGAAATATACAAGTTGCATGACATGTTCCTACTTTTGCTTGAAAATAATTTAGCAATGTTATTAAAAAAAAAAAAAAGAAAGAAAGAAAGAAAATTTTTGAAATATCATCGCTGTCTATTTTCATAGATTTCAGTCTTTTCCTCTCAAGAAAAATAAAACGTCCATTGAGATAGTTTTTAATATTAATTTGTTCTTAAAATTACATGGAAAAACTGTGAAAATGTAACTAATAGGTTTTTATTTATTTGTTGCTGTAAATTATTACAGCAGAATATCCATTTTTACTTGCACCTCGATTGAATATTTCGCTATTCTAAGTGTGCTCTTTGGATTAAACCCTACTAATTGTTTTCTTCTCCTGTTATCCTTGGTTCTCTTTTAAGTATATTTCTTCTTCTTTTTTTTGTTAATAGGTATAAAGCATCAAAAACTGTCAGAAGCCAGACTAAATAGTTCCCTCTCTATTTCATCTTTTCTGAATAAAGAATTGCCCTCTTCTCATAAAATTCCAAGTGAAATATGTACAACTGAACCCACCACTATATTCTAAACACTTTTAAGGAAGCTACAGAAGATTTACACCAAAATAAAATCCTGCAGGTGTCTATGGATGGCCCTGCTGTCAACTGGTCTTTTTATGAAAATCTTCAAGAAAATGTTATGAATAACTATGGAAATAAGATCCTTAATGTTGGCAGCTGTGATCTACATATTCTTAATAATGCATTTAAACATGGAGAATCAGAAACAGGGTGGAATATGTCCTCAATTTTAAGCTCTTCATATTACTTATTCAAGGACTCCCCAGCCCGCAGAGCCGACTTCTTAAAGTTTTCAAACCATAAAAAGTTCCCACTAAAGTTTGTAAAACACAGGTGGTTAGAAAACGTTCCATGTACTGAATGTATGATTGAAATATGGGTGGACATAAAACAGTATGTTCAAAATGTCCGTAAAGGATCAATGAAGATGAAGAACCCACCACAGTCTTTTAACATCGTCGAAAATGCATGCAGAGATCCCTTGATAAGTGCAAAGATGTCATTTTTTCTGTCAGTAGCGAAACAACTTCATCCATTTTTGATATTGTATCAGAGTGAATAACCGTTGTTACCGTTTCTGGCAACTGACATTTTTCTTTTGATTAAACAATGTTTGACCGTGTATAATATATTAAAATCTGACACTGTAGAATCATTGTCGGTAGTGAAAATCTGTAATCTTGTCTTCGAACAATTTTTGACAACAATAAACGATATTCGTACAGGTTTCTGTACAGAAAAATTGCTGAGAGATATGAAAAAAGAAAAAAAAATTACAGAAAAGGAAAGTTTGGTGTATAAAAATGACTGCAGATTGTTCATTATAAAAATGCTTAAGAAAATCATTGCAAATGCCCAATAAATTACAGTATAGTTCGGCATCTTTATGTTTAGATCCAAGGCTAATGACAGATGAAAAAAGCTGTGTTGCAAAAATGCAAAAAATTCTCGAAAAGCTATCAGATTCAAAAAAGATTTCTGAAGATAAATGCGAACAGATATTAAATCAGTTCAGAAAATTTCTAAGTAAAATTAAAAACGATGATTTTGTAGATTTTGATGTTCATAAAGACAGACTGGATAAGTTTCTTGGGAATTATATGATGAAAGAAGAATATAAAGATTTATGGGAAATAATAAAGGCTTTGCTAACATTGTCCCACAGCCAGGCTGCAGTGGAAACAGGTTTTTCTACAAACAAGCATATTGAAGTTGAGAATCTTAAGACAAAATCTTATATTTCCCAGAAAATTATCCATGACCACATAATTTTCTGCGGAGAAATTGAGAGTGTGAAAATAACAAAAGATCTGAGAGACTCCGTCTCAGCTGCAAGACAAGGATATCTAAATTATTTAGAAAAAGAAAAAGTGCAAGTAGCAGTTGAACAGAAATCACAAAAGAGAAAAAAACTAGAAGAAGATTTTAATAGCTTTTCTCAAAAAAAAAGCATAAAATAGAAAGAGAAATAAACAAGCTTGAAAAAGCTGCAGAAGAATTTGCAGCTAAAGGAGAGATTTTAAAGAATATTGAATTTTTCCTAAAATCAAATAACTTAAGGAAAAAAGCTAAAGATAAGAAAGAAGAGTTAGACCAATTAAAAAAATGTATAGAAGAAAACAAAAATGTACTTCAAAATTAGAGATATTATTCTCTTATCTTTTCTTCCCCCTTCCTATATTTTTTATTCTCATCTTCTATTTTGAATGGAAATAGTTCTTCAGTTACATTTTTAAAATAGCACTGATAATTTCTTGTATCTTGTTTTGAGTATGTCATAATTAAACTTTTTTTAGTGTAGATATTGCATCTTCTTTTCTCTCTCTATCCCTGTGTGTGTAGGTATTATTTTTACCTGTTTATAATGCAGGAGTACTTTTTATTATCTTACTTTACGTGTATGTTGCTCTAAAAATACTGTAGTTTTAATGATGTTGATACTGCTGCTATGATGTGAAACTCGTTGATCTTCCACCACAGGTAGTACTTTCTTAACTTTACAAATATTTCAGATTTTTTTTAGGGGGGGGGGGGCATTTGATCAATAAAGACTGTTGCTGTTCTAAAATTTATGTTTGCGAAGAAAGATGAAATGTCTTAACATAAAATATGAGATATTAACAATTGTGTTTAATAAAATTATTAAATTGATCTATATATATTATTCAGTGTCATTTTACAAGTTATAAAGCTTATGAAAAGCTTCAATTTTTAAGCTTTAGCTGTAGGTCTATCGTAGTACAATGAAAATTAAGGTGCTTATAAAGTGCTTAAAAAGTGCTTAATTTTTTTTCCGTGGAAAGAGTCTGAACCATGTAAAAGTGTTATGAAATAAGCACGGAAATAGAGTACTTAGTTAGAAATAATTTTTATTCATCTGTCCTAAACCATAAACCTCTGTCTTTTATTCAAAGTATGCCAATCAGCGAGTGCTGCGCTGGACCCTCGAACTTGAAGAGTTTGGATTTATATATGAGTTCACGGAGGGGAAAAAATAACATGGTGCCCGACCTGTTATCTCGTCAATGCAGCACCATAGAGGTTGATTTGGCGGAGCAGAGATGGGAAAATAAAATTAGACATGCGCAAGCCAAGGATCAGTGGATGTTATCATTGAGGCTTAGCGATCTTGAGGACCAACAGGTGACCCTATCTGGCGGCCAGTTGGTTAAGCAGAATCAGTTAGTGTACTGGCGGAATGCAAGGGATCCTGAATCACAGATGCGGGTGGTCATCCCTGAGGAGCTTCGGAAGGAGTTGGTAAGCTGGGCACATGATGGACCCATGGGCGGCCATCGGGGGATAAGCGCCACGTTACACAGGCTAAGTAAATGGTGCTTTTGGCCAAAAATGAGGAAGGACATAGAGAAGAAGGTGCGGCAATGTACCATTTGTCAATGGGTAAAGCGGAATGTGACCAAAGCCCCATGGCAAGAGGGAATTGTTGCTAGAGCGCTTTTCGAGATAGTGGTGATGGATGTTGTGGGGCTGGTAGAGCGGTCCAGCCACGGGAACCGATATGTATTAGTCATGACTGATGTATTTACACGATATACGGAGGCGGAAGCCCTTCCAGAACAGATGGCCGAAACAATAGCTAAATCCTTCTTTAAGAATATCGTCTGTCGGTACGGTACTCTCCAAAGGGTAGTAAGTGACCGAGGACCCAATTTTACCTCTGAGATTTTTGGTGAAGTGTGCAAATTACATAGTCCATAAATTTACCACTGCTTATCGCCCAATGTCGAATGGGATCGCAGAGCGCTGTAATAAGACGATCTGCGAAACCATTGCGGCGTTGTGTGCGAATCACCCTGAGCAGTGGGAGGATATGTTAGGATTTTCACTCATGTCGTTAAGGACATCCTATCATGAGGCTCTCCAAGAAAGCCCTTCATTTCTATTGTTCGGATTTGATCCGCTTGAACCAAGGATTGAGCACAAAATTTGATTATTAGGACATAGCGGGTAGAAACCCGGTTTTGTTATATCTGTCTCAGTTAGTGAAGACTCTGGTTAAAGTGAGGCAGAGAGTGGAACCAGTGGCGTATTTAGGGGGGTTTCCTGGTTGCCCAGAAACCCCCTTTGTTAAAGGAGGGGTGCCAAAAATGTGGAAAAAGAGTTACTGAAAAATAACTTTATAAGCATCCGATCAGTGTTGGATACACGTGTGAGGAGAGGGGCAGAACTATTAACGGATCACCACCTTGTTGTCTGCAATTTTGCGGTTCCCTGAATCCATGCCAACCAAGCTAAATACTAGGTCCAGACAGACGTGGCGCATCAAATGGGAGGCATTGGAAGATAGAGCTGTGAGGAAGACCTTTGCAGATAACATATCTTCAAAAACCAGGTGATAGTGGTACTGTTGAAGAGGAATGGCCGTTGTTTAAAACTGCTATGACAATTTCGGCTGCATTATGCTGTGGTCGTAAGCAGCTGTGTGTGGCGCAGAACGGTGAGAAAAGGACTGCATGGTGGAATGGTGAAGTCCAAGAAGCTGTCAAGACAAATAAGGAAGCCTGTTTGCTAAGGCTTGCAAATAAGTCACCTTCGAGTCGAATGCGGTACACTGGGGCACGAAAAGCAGTACCTGAGGCAGTATCAACAACTAAAGCCAAGGTCTGGGATAAGCTCAGGGAGAAATTGGAGGCAGATTATGGTTCGGCAAACAAAGTATTCTGGCAGATGATGCACCGCCTCCTCCGTGGAAAGAAGTCTCTTTCATCGTGCATGGCTTCTGAAAACGGAGGAAAGTGCATTGCATAGCTGGAATGCAACTCTTTCTTAATTTGGTGATAGTAACAACTGAAGCACATGAGGTGCACCTTGGAGCAGAGAATAGTCGCAGTAGTATCACCGAAGCAGAAGTACCTGAAGACTGAAAAAGCTGTAGGTGATGATGAAATCCGGTCCGAGATGTTAAAGCCCTTAAATCAGGATGGCATCCTGTGGCTGATTCGGGTGTGTCAAATTGCTTAGATATCTGGCCAGGCCCCTAAGCACTGGCAGACAGGAATTGTTGTCCCTATCTTCAAAAAGGGAGACCAGAGAGATTGCAACAACTATCGAGGCATCTCTTTGCTCAGCATTCCTGGGAAAGTGTATGCTAAATGTCGGAGAAGAAAAGTCGGGAAATAGTCGACTCCAAACTTTCGGAGGAGCAGTGTGGTTTCCCATCTGGCCGAAGCACGACGGATCACATACTTGCTCTAAGGCAAATCTTAGAGAAAATTCTGGGTGTATGCAAAAGATGTTTACGCTTGCTTTGTGGACCTCGAAAAAAGCATATGACAGAGTTCCTTGGTAGAAGCTGGTAAATGTTGCAAGAGTACGGAGTGGATGGGCAATTACTGGTTGTATTCATGTCTCTGTACGAAAGTTCTGAGATGTGCGTCCGGATAAATGGCATTAAAAATAATATATATTATAAGATATTTTTCCTTTCCATCGAATCTTTATGTATTAAATTAGTTTTTATCCGTTTAGTATTTTTATAAGATTTATAAGTTCCTCTGTTTCATTTTTTTTTTTTTTTTTTTATCTCTTCTGTGGTGGAAATACGTAAAATGAAAATTTAAAAATAAAATCGGTTAACAAAAGAATATTGTTTTGTGCCAAAATAAAAAGAAACTTTTCTAGTTTACTTCTATTTTAACCATTAGTCTTGTTTTTAAAATCATAATTAAAGTTACATAAGGGGCGCCGAAATCATGTTAGGAAACCCCCATTTCAAAATCCTGGCTACGCCACTGGGAACAATACGACTGGGGGAACCGAAGAAACAGAGTGGCCCGTATGAACAAGGAACAGACCACAAAGGAAATTTTGTTGGAGATAAAGTATGGTTGCTTGGGAAGGGGGGGGGGGCCCACAAACAAAAATTCTCGTTCCATTATATAGGTCCCTTCAGGGTTCTTGAAAGGGTATCAACCGTTAATTATCGCATAGTCATGATGAAATAATAGTACACATAGATAGACTTAAGTTATGTGAGTCAGAGGAGGTCCCTTGGAGATGCAATAGACAAGTAGATAGAAGAAAAGAGCTAGAGTGGGCTGAGGAAGTGGATAGTGGAGAAGAGGAAGAGGAAGAGGAAGAATTTAGAGTAATACGAAGGCAGATCATTGATGATCCGCCCGTTAGGGCAGAGAGCCCAGAGGTGGTAATGGAAGCAGAAGAGAGGTCAGGTGAGTAACGTAATGTTGAGGATATGAATAGCGCAAGAGAACATGGCTATAACTTAAGGAGGAGACCACGCATCGACTATGCCAATATAGATAAAGGTGGAGAAACACGGGGAAAGAGACTCGAGCCAAGGTAGTTGTAATTAAGCTTGAACAATTTTATAGTGATGTTCAAGAATTTCCGTCGGGCGTATGTGACATGTCATGTCAGTGTGTTTAATTTTGATGTGTCACATGGGCCAGGTGGGAATTTTTCTTTTTTTTGGGGGTAAACAATCAATCCTTGTGAAGTCTATGTATAATTGAAATACAGATATTTATTTTTCCTAATGAAAGTTAATTATACTGAGGATTAAATTTCATTATTGAGGTTATTGTTTTGTTTATTTATTTAGTATTGGTGAAATTGAATTATTTCCTCCTAGCTAGGTTTGGAATGTAAATTTGTTTAATTTATGTAAAAGGGGGGGGGGGGGAAGAGGGCTGTTTTAGGGGTGTAGCTATATAATGGGTAATATTATATGTGAATTTTCTTGATTATTTAATGAGTTATAAGTGTTAGGCATACAAACATGTTAGGCTTCTAATAAATGTTGCACAATGCATTAGAGTTTATTTTATAAAACACATATTTTTATTAGAATAAAAGTCATCAAATGAGGAGATAAAGTGCATGAAAAATAATTAACTGACATTGACATTCATTGAAAACAGAAGATCTGATAAAACTGACATTGATACAAAGACACTCATTCAGAACATCTTTTAGAACAGTAAGTAAAAAAAAAAACAAAAAAAAACTTAGCACCACAACAAAGGTGTATCATCTCATTGTTGGACATGAGGAAGCAAATACATTATTGAACATGAGAGTGAAGATATTATAATTGCTGGCGCGGTGGCCGAGAGCGTTGAGGCGCAGGTCTTGCCGCTCTCGTAACCAGCGAGTTGCGGGTTCGAATCCCGCCAAGGGCATGGATGTGTGTGTTTGTCTATTTTCACCATCATCCTTTCATCCCATACGGCTAGTCTCCTGAAAGGGGGAGATGCGAGCTGGAAATCCATCCATCCATATTATAATTAACATTGCCTCCCCCCTCTCAGGTTCACAATAGTACATCTTAAAAATTATATTAATTTTTCCATAAAATTATTTTATAAAAATACTTTTGACAAATTTATTAAATTTCTCTTTCGGTAATGCTTTCGTAAAAATATCAGCGTGATTATCATTACTTTTCACGTATTTCAAGTCAAACAGTTTCTCATAAACAAGATTTCTTAAAAAATGATATCTAACATCAATGTGTTTTGTTCTACTGTTTTCTATAGGGGAATTTGAAAAATCAATTGCAGCTTGATTATCACACATGAGTTTTTAAAAAGAATCTAAGTTAAACATCTTAGTAGATTTGCATTCATCTAAAATATGTATAAACCATGCAAGTTCCTTTACTGCCTCAGTTAAAGTAACATATTCTGCCTCCATTGTAGACAGACTTACACATTTTTGTTTAAAAGTTTTCCAAATAATGGGTACTTTATCAACAAATAAAATAATGCCTCCCATAGATAACCTATCATCGCTGTTAGCAGCAAAATCTGAATCACTATAACAATTTATATTTAAATTATTAATATTAGAGAGATCAAGCTTTAAACCTTCTGTACACTTTAAATACCCAAGTAATTTTAATAAATTGTTCCAATGAACGTAACAAAGGAATTGGATTTTCTTGAAATTGTGAGAATATATTTACTGCATAACTTATATCTGGTCTTGTATGACCCGCTATATAAGATAAGCAACCAATGAGACTTCTGTAAGGTAATCTTTCTATTCTTTTAATCTCATCTTCGTTTTTGGGACAATCTAATTTAGTAAATACAGTTCCTTTAGCTATTGGTAATGAGGTAATAGGGATATTGAATCCCCCATACATATTACAGATCTTCCTGATATTGTGACGTTGTCAGTTGTTTTATCTTTATATTTTTTTTGTGATATTCCTTTTATGTGCATATTTACTTAAAGGCAGTGGAAGAATCCTCCTATCATTTGAACTAAGAACTGATGTCGTTAAATGCAACGGACAAATAATCGATGTCATGATGTTCAAGAAATTAAGAATCGATGTTTTGTGCACCATGCGGGCGGTTAGGCCCACTTTTCGATTCTTCCCTTTGTTTTATCCTTGTGATGAATTCTCATTTATACTTTGTGCAACTTGTTCCCTTATTGTTCCAAATCAGGAACCTCGAAGCCAAGAACACTTTAAAAGACTCGGAAATTCTCCCTTTTAGATTGTATATTTTTATCGATCTTGAATTGTCATGCATATATTTCGCCATTATATTGTATTAGAATTTGGCTTATTGCATTGCATGCTGGGAATCCTAATCATTTCTGGTCTTAACTATCGATCCTTTCACCCCCTTTTCCGGAAGTATTATGGGTACTTCTGGCCTCGTCGCCAGGGGGACTATCCCGGAATTCATTGCGAATTCGGTTCAGCTATAAAAGGGGAGCGCGAATTTTGAAAAGGCATTCGAGAATCAGTCATCCTGACCAACGCTTGTCTCCAGATCTCTTGGTATCGATGCAGCCCAACTCGTCCCAGCATGTAAGGTAGTAAGATCTTTTTGTTTCAATATTTAGATGTATCTTGTTTTGCCAAACCTTAGTATACCGCCCTTTGTTATAATTTTCTCAGATAGATCTTTAAATTTTGATGCTTTATTCATGCTATGTCATGGAGTTAGAATTGTGCGTTAAGAATTTTGATTATTTAGTGGCATGTAAGCTCTTGCAACCATATTTTCTTCCTATTATCTGTTGACCGACATTAATCAAACTTTAATTAATTGTGAGCCACTGATGGTGTTTTATCTGAATTTTAAGGTTCTATTATGTTAGATAAATATTTATTCATTAATAGAAATTAAAGTCCTCTTCTATATCATACTCTGACTCTGATTGTATCATTTCTCGATCTTTCTACAACCCGTACACTACAATATAATCTTGTTGGTGTATTGTACTGTAATCACTTGTTTGTTAGTTTTTCTTTGAGGAAATTACTGAATTTTTTTTTTTTAATGTAATCTTTCAGATATTGGCTTAACTCTTAAGATTTAAAGCCAATATCTTGTTGAAAAGGGAAAGTAGTGTGACATAGTCATTTTTTTTAGTTTGTTTTATTTATCATTTTATGTATTGGGTTACAGTAGTCCTCCCATATAAAAGGGCTACATGACACTTGCGAGTGTCGATCTGTATTCATTATAATTATCCCTAGTCTTTGTTAGGACGAAAATTCCATGACCGGACATTTACCTCCGTTTTGGTGTCCCGGATAAAAACCCCTAGGTGGGAGAGTTTAGCTTTTGTATCACTTAACCATATGAAAATGTTGGGAATCATTTGAATCTCTATTAATTTGTAAACATTTTATTGTAAATCATTATTATAATTATGTGCCTCCAAGATTAGAGGAGGTTTTTCCTTTCTTTGTAAAGTTTTGTAATAATTTATCTGTATAGAACATCGCCTACGCTTCGAATCTAGCGTGCTGGCGATGACGTGACCTTATGTCAGAGGCTAGTAGTGGCATGTTTGAAATCCGGATGTGGAGTGAGAGCTTCACCCACGCCACCACCAGAAGGCAGCCCGACACTTGCCTTGGATATAAAAGGGGGTCGGCAACGGCATTCAAGGGGCATTCAAGCCAGAAAGGATTGAGACGAGATGGAAGCTGTAGGAGATGTCGAAGACGAAGCAGATGCCTTTAGACCGGCAACAAGCGTGTTCCACTCGGATTGGGTTCGTGTTGCGATGCTAAATTAGTCGATGGTTAGGCCTAACCTTCTCTCGTTACGGAAAGAGAGACCACGTGGTAACTTTGTACTGATCAGTTTTATTTAGTTTAATAATATAACCTTATTTGTAGTATTGTTGAGTTTAGATTATTGGATTCTTTGTAATGGACTTTAGTGTAATGCTTAAATGAAATTTTGTAATAATTCTTTAAATTTGGATTATGGATTTTGATTGTAGCGGGAATGGATTTAGCGGAGCTTTATTTCTATTGTTAGCGGATTTAGTATGATAGTGAACTTTGATTATAGAGATGCCAATTAGGGTTAGGAATTATTATGTTAGCTTTGGATTATGTTTAAAAATTTATGTATGTATTTAGCAAAGGGTGGATCTGTTAATCTTTTACCTAATTGCTTTTCTATTGGGGGAACTTTGACTTAGTTGTATAGCTTATTAATCAGTCGGATTTGTTGACGTGTAGTTTGAAGTTAAAGTTATTTACTGAATCATTAATTTTATTTGTGGGATTAGAGTAATTGGGAGTTTATTGCCCTTATTGTAGGCCTTTAGTTTAGAACTTCGTTTGATAAAGATTGTAGGAAGATTATCTGATAGAAGATTGTAAAACTTTAAGATTATTGATTTTATGGATTGTGAATTTTATTGACTGTAGAATATCTAACTTTGTTTCTTTGAGGGTTTGCTTTATTGTAATTTTGTTTGGGAATTGATTGAAGGAAGTCAAGTTTATTAATGTAAAAGGATTATTGTTATAGCTGTATTCAGATGTGTTATGGAATTAAGGAATTTAGATTATATATATTTATATGGATTGGATTGTTTTTAGGCCATTTAGTGTGATAGCAATACTAGCACATAGGGTAGCTAAGCAGCCATTTTTACTATGGGATTATTTGGGATTTTACGATTTTAGTGCATTCTTGGTACTGGTATTGTGTAGGGGCTTTGGTTTTGTGGTTTGTTGGCAGTGGACGTTTTGACCCTCTTTCTGTATAGCTAGTCCCGTTGGTACGGACTGGAGTTTGGGTTCTGTGGTTGCCCACCGGTGTAGGATCCGGTAAGTTGGCTTTGGTTTCCCACTGCAGCGACCATCCCCTTGAGTCTTTGTTACATGGCGGGAGTTCCATGTCTGTGACCAGTTTGCACGTTGAGGTTATTAAGTCCCTTGTTTAGGTTTGACTTTACTTGAGTGAATAGTAATCGGGAGGATTTTGCTTAGTTATGTGCTAGTTTGCTTTATCATTGAATTTTGCCTCTTTTATTGATCTTATTTTGATTTGTATTTGGATTGCCGTTATTTATTGGATGTTTTTGTAAGGCATTTATACAGGGTGTTTCAGAAAGGACTCCCCAACTTTGAAATGACATAACTTTATAACAGTGAGAGACAGAAAGGTGAAACAAGTGGTATGTTGGACAGACAGGTATGGAATTTCTGATACACGGGTTTGCAAAAATAGTTCCAATATTGACTAATAGATGG
This sequence comes from Rhysida immarginata, assembly GCA_023313115.1. Taxonomy (NCBI): domain Eukaryota; kingdom Metazoa; phylum Arthropoda; class Chilopoda; order Scolopendromorpha; family Scolopendridae; genus Rhysida; species Rhysida immarginata. Next base: position 243,948 of record JAHWFO010010522.1, read on the forward strand.
CGCTACAAGCAGATGAAGCTTGAAATAGTACTCAGAAGTACAGAAAGTTCATTCGTCAGTCTTGTTCAGTGCTGACACGTGTAAGGAAGTTGTATCGAATTAGTTATTGTAGGAAATTGAAGAAAATCATGCCTTATTCATTGGAGCAACGTGTTTTTATTGTTCTCGAATACCACCGATTAGATCGAAGTCCGATAATGACAAGGCGAAGCTTTCAACAGAAATTTAAAGTTAAAAAAGGTCCATATCGAAACCATTGTAATGTGATTGAACATCTTTTCATGTAGCACACTTTCATACACTATTTAAAGGACACTGCTTTGTGACTACAACGCCCTCTAATGTCCAATATTGGAACTATTTTTGCAAACCGGTGTATCAGAAATTCCATACCTGTCTGTCCAACATACCACTTGTTTCACCTTTCTGTCTCTCACTGTTATAAAGTTATGTCATTTCAAAGTTGGGGAGTCCTTTCTGAAACACCCTGTATGTGAGTGTATTCTTAGCACAGTGGGTAATTAAACTATTATCTTGTTTTGGGGAAGGTTTGATGTTTCTTATTGTGTGCATGCTGGGTACTTGTGTTTTAGGTTGCCTGGTCGGTGTGTGGTTTGGTCGCAGAGGTGGATTGGTCCCGTTAGGGTTCGGGTTTTTGGTAGCCCGGTGGTGTAGGATCCGGTGTGTAGGCTTTGGTATTTCCCTGCACTAACTAGTGATGGGCAAAAGTTAACTAAATTTTAGTTAACTAATTATCTGCAACTAACCAAATTAGTTAACTATTAGTTACAACTCATGATGGGCAAAAGTTAAATAATTTTAGTTAACTATTTTTTATAACAAATAGTTAGTTATAACTAAAATAATTAGTTATAATTAAACTAAATAGTTTTAACTACACTTATTAGTTATAATTACACTAATTAGTTGACTGTTAGTTGCAACTACTAGTAATGAAACTATATTTAATACAGTATTTCAACTAAAAGTCAACTATTTTTCTTCCCCTATGAAAAAAAAAAACAAGGCAAAAAAAGCGTTTCAGACAAATTCACAATTATACAATAGGAAGAACACTGTTCTTGCTTTAATTTTTTATTTTTTTAAGAATAGACCTTAAAAATCAAGCTCGCTAAATCTTTTGTCTGGTAGCTTGCATCTCTGTGGGGTTAATATCTGCCCGGCCATTGAAAATAGACGTTCTACGGCTGCATTACTTGGAAAGGTAGAATTGTAATGAATGAAGGCTTCTTTCACATGTCGGAACCTATGTAACAAATTAATCGTGGTTTCTCCAGAGTGTAGATAATCACGTACTTCCTCAGCAATACCACTCATTCCCTCCCCATTTGCCTTTCTTTTGGCAACTTGAAGGTATCTGAAGAGGATGTCGTTGTCGTCTTCAACATCATCTACAGTTGTACTTTTTCTTCCATCATCACACATGCAACAATTTGTTTCTTCGTACTTGAATTTTTCCACTGCTTTTATCAGTTCATTTTTTATGTATGTTGCTCTTTTTCATCAAATAGAGGAAGTTTATACTTTGGCATCAGTATAGTCCCAAGCTTGTAATCCAGTGATTCTTATATCGGTCCCATTCTGCGTGTGAAGCCTTCAAGTAGAGCCTCAAGTAATGGACTACAAACTGCATCCTGTTTACTGTTCTGTCGTTTTTCCAGAATTAATTTTAAGCCAATTATAGAGGGAATGAAATCCTTAGGTAGTTGCCTTCTTCTTTCTCCAGCAGCAATGTCAGGTCATTTATGGGCTTCATTACACGCAGATAACTCTGCAAAAATGGCATTTCAGTTTCAGCTATTTCTGGTTGCTTTAGTGCTTTTTGGCACAAAGCTATCTATCTTCTCTAGTCCAATGTCGCAAACTCTCTTTATTGTCATGTAGTCCGATAACTATCTCGTTTCGGTTGGGTTCAGGAAAGCAAGATCTGTTACATATCATATTGCATCACTTTTCGTTGAACTTCTGCTAACTGCATTGGACAATGCTTGAACCTTCCCGACTGACTTGTCGAATACTTTTATAAAAACGACAAGTCAGTTTGTACTACTTATCATTTCGTGCAAGTCAGTTTGTACTACTTATCATTTCGTGCATTTTGAGTGTTTGCCGTAGCTATCCTTTGAGGTTGAAGCACAACAATGTCACCCTCTTCACACGAATCGTTAGGTTCACGTTCATCATGTGCGTCAAAGAGTGGTAAAATCTCAACTTGTCATCATCATAAACTTTACTTTGATCTTCCTCTTCATCAGATTTATTTTCTGATGAGAAAATGCGAAATGCTTTACTGAAATTTGATGCATTATCTGTGACACAATCGTGAACCATATTCTCTATCGCAAACTAGTTACATTGAAAAACTTTCTGGCAATGGCGTCGTATGCATGGATCCTTTGAACCTTGCACACGTTAAAACATACGATGACCTATGTAGAGTTGACTTATCAATAACATGCGCTGTTACTCCGAGATAGGCTCTGCGACGAGAAGTCCACAGATCCGCTGTTGTAGAAATAGTCTCTGACGCTCTGAGAGCTTTACGCACTTCTTCTAATTCCAGCTCAAAATATGAATCAATTCTTCTTCCTACAGTTCGTCTACTAGGTAGGAAGTTATTTGGAGCTAGTCCTTTACAGAATATGTTAAATCCAATTCTCTCAACAGTATTCATTAGCATCATATCCTCCGCGATTAAATCTGCCAACATTTTTTCAAACGTTGCCTGGCTTTTCTTCTGATTAAGTGTATGCTGTTGCAGTTGGTGAGATGCTATTATTTTCTTCTGAGTCTGCTCTGGCTGTTCAGGATCCATATAACCTTTTTCTCTCTTTCTCCCTTTTTCAGCACTGAAGTTTGCGTATTCAAAACCATGGGCAGTCTGATAAATAAAATACATAATTGGTACTTTCCTTCATACTATTCAAACCTTGCTACTTGTACTTTGCGGAGTAATGCTTACCTTAACGTGTAGATGAAAATTACTGGAGCTCTTGATATTTCCTTTTACAATTTTTCTATAGTACACAATTTACATTTAGCACTAAAGTTATTGCTCTCTTTGAGCACCTGAATATTTTCGAAAAACGTTACAACAATTAAAGAATCCCTTTTTTGGTGCGTGTGTGTGTATTCCACACATTAATTTTCCTTTGTAATAATTTTCCTTGAAACACATTTTGATTGTTCTTTTTTCCATAGCAGAGGGATAGGGCAGAGAGGAAAAAAAGGAAAATGATTGTTTGTTTTTTTTCATGAGAAATTACAGCAAGAAAAGTAATTAGTTCACTTTCAGTTGATTTGTAACTAATAGTAAACTAATTAAAGTTATAACTAATTAGTTTAGTTATAACCGCGGTAGTAGAATAGAAAATAAGGAATCTCCTATTTGGTTGTCTGGCAAAAAAAAGTTCGCTAGTGCAAATGTTGTTCACCACGTGCACTAAATGTTATAGAAGTGCGCGAAGTGCGAAGAGCGTTAGTTTTATAGAGTAGAATAGAACAGATGAGCATGAAACACCAACACTTACCTTCCAAGATTTTAAAATTATTTTTAAAAAAAGAAGTGCTCAAATAATCCAATGGAAGAGTTAAAAACTAAATTAGATGGATTAATTAATCACACAGACCGAAAATGTAATAATATTTTTGTGCATCAAGACAACATAGAAAATCTTAAAACTGTTGATATGGTCAGTTGTGTAATTTATTATGTTTGTAGGTACCCAAGCAGGCATGATAGGTTTTGTTGCTTATTTGACGCTAAACAAGTTTGTAGTTGGTGTTTTTTGTGTATCTCCTACGATTTAGTAGATACGATTTGCATATGTCCTAATTTAGACACTAACAAGGGAATCCCTCGAACATGTATGTCACAGATTTCCACCAAACTGAAATATGTTACTCATCTGAAGCTACTATAGATGCTTGCAAAATAAGAGAGTGCGAAATTGTGTTTCTTTCAAAATAAACCGCGAAAACGAAAAAATTTCAGCATACATAGCCATACAAGGACTCCATTGTTAAAGCGGTTAGGCTATGTGGGGTTCCCTTGTAAGTCCCACCACAAGAAAGAGCACCCTCAACTTCCTATTCTCATCCTTTTGACTCACCCCGTAAACTATGATATGTTGAAAAATATTTTTCAAAGCATGTCAATGATCCAAGTGTATAATGTCACTGCAGATTACATTTTTTGCAATATATAACTTTCATTTCCGTGTAATGAGCACAAAGAAGAAATGTTAGATTATATAATACTCTATTATATTTTATTATGATGACACTAATACAGCAGAGAGTAAACTCTGAACTTGGAAGAGAATCAAAACGTAAACGAAAAGTTTCAAAATTGTTTTCATAAATCAATATTTTTGTGAAATGGTTTATCTACTTTTTTATTTTATTTACTTTATTAATTTGTAAAAATAAAATTTTTATTGAAAATAGGCGTGATGCTTGAATATTAAGCATGGTATTACAACTTTCAAGTTTTTGTCATTAAATAAATGTGTAAAAATGCGCTTGAAAGCATATTAACACTTAAATTTTAACTCTATCAATTACAGTTTTAGCCCAATTAAAGCACTGTATAAAGACGCTTACACACAGTGCTTAAAGCCCAATAACCCGATGGAGACGTCTGGTGGCAATCTTTTTGCCTATGGCTGTTTCCTTATCTTTTATTCTACTTCCGTGGTTATAACTAATTAGTTTAGTTATAACTAATTATTTATTATAAAAAATAGTTAACTAAAATTCTTTAACTTTTGCCCATCATGGGTTGTAACTAATAGTTAACTAATTAGTTTAGTTATAGATAATTAGTTAATTAAAATTTAGTTAACTTTTGCCCATCACTAGCACTAACCAACCCCTTGGAGGCTTTATGGATCACGACTTTAGGTTCGTGTTTGTAACCTGCATGCACACAGGGTTTTCTTAGTCCCTTGTTAAGGTTTGACTTGGCAGTTAATTGGGAGTTGTTTGTTTAGACTGGTGCTAAGTAATACAGGATCATACATTTGTCACTTATTGATTTAATTTAAAGCAGTGATCATACATTTGTCATTCCCTGCCACTTTGTATTTGCTATTATTGTATTTATGTATTTATCTTGATATTATTTTGTAAATAAACCTTCTTTACGCATATCAACTCGATCCCACCCTTTCTTAATTTGTTGGCACCCTTCTTCGGAAGGAATGCTGACGAAGTGATATCTAATTGCAAATTCACTTCACCACAGTATGTATAGCTTACCATTATGTTCTTCAAAAATTCGACACCTAACAATTTTCTTGTTTTATCCATTATTTTGATATCAAATTTGTTACATAACATTGAAATAACATTTTCAACTTGTACATCAGATTTACCAAATATTACTATATCATCGACATACAATAATAGAACAGTATTGTTATCAAAAATATAAACACAATTGCACCAATTTTAATTTTTTAAAATTAAAACTTTCTAATACTTTGTGGATTTCGAAAAACCACTCTCTACCACTTTGGTGTAGACCATAAATTGCTTTGTTTAACATACATAAAAAGTTTGGATTATTAGAATTAATAAAGCCTTGTGGTTGATACATATAAAATTTTTCTTTTAAGTTTGCATATAAATATGCACATTTGACATCAAGTTGACAATTGATCCAACCCAAAAGACTCACCAAAATAGTAAAAAACAATCTTATCACTGAAAAATTAACAACAGGACTAAATACTTCCTCATACGTTTCACCCTTTTCTTGTTTATAGCCTTGGGCTACTAGACGTGCCTTGTATCTAATAATTTCATTTTGTTCATTCTTTTACAGTATACACCCATCTATTTCCTAATATTTTAACATTAGGTGGCTTTTCTACAAGCTGCTATACATTTCTATCTAACATAGTGTCGATCTCTTCTTCCATGGCCTTTTGCCATTCATTTTTTGAGGATGATGTAATTTGTTCAGAGGGGGAAGCAAAATAGAATAGAATTGAATGGGTGGTACTTTAAAAAAGAACCCCAAACCTTCTGAATGAACGTGGCTCGTTAAAAGACTTTTATTTTGGTTTAAAAATTGCGATATTTATTTAACATTTATCAAAAATTCTGTACAAAAGAATATTCTATACAATATAATTTAAAATTGAGGAATAGGCATTGTGATCTCAATTACAAAAGAAAATATTTCTCTGAATAAATAAAAAAAATACTTAAATGTACGTTAAATACAGCAAAACACTGTAACGAGAAATATTAATCGCTACATTGTGCGAGTTGACTTTAAATATAAAAAGAATTGAGACAGACCAATTCCTTATAAAGAATAAGGAAAAGAAATTTCAAATTCCCATTTAATGTCTAAAGAAAGACTGCGAAATAATAATCAATTATTAATGGGGAACAAAATTGAAATATGCAGCATGGCGTCCCTTATGCACGTTATTGTTGGGATAGTATTAAAAGAAATTTCATTATTACCTTATGGGTAAACCTGCAAAACAATGCTGCTTGATAGAGAATCATGGCTGCCTCGAGAAAGTGAGAAATTCAACTGTTTGAGTCAATAAGAAACTAAACATCAAATGGCAGGGTGAGAGCAATTTGCAGAGCATTGAAAGAAAATGCTAAACTGAAGTTGAACGCCATGCAGCAAGCTAGTAAGGACGTGGAGGACCAGAAGGAAGGACGACTGATCAAGCCAGAAGCTGCAAGTGGTCTGTCTGAAATAAAAAAAACAGTAATCACGGAAAGAACATCAACAATAGTGGGACACAACTTCCTCGTGATCACGAAAATTATTCGCGAGGGACAACCGCTGCAGACAGTGACTATCACGTGGAGATTTTTTAATTAACTTTTATTAAAACAATATATACTCAACAATCACTGTCTGCAAACAATAAAAAAAAAATTAAAGTATAGAAAAAATAGAACAATTATTTACAAATAAAATCATATCTATTTTTTTACATAAAAATCTGAGTTTTCCCGAACAAAGTTCCCTGTAATTTTCTTGAACACAAAAAAATAACTGTCATTTGTACAGATAGAAGTTTAGGTACTGACGTTACATATACAGGTTCGAAAAAAATATTGTCTAAATTACAATAAACAAAGAAACATTTATGCCTTTAATTATTTTCTGTTCAGAGGATTAATAAAAAAAAATGGAACATGGTTTGGTTTATGATATTTTTTATTAATTGTCAATTAACAGACATACAAAATTTTGTGGCAGCAATGGTAGGTAAAAAAATAATCAATTTACAAAAAAGAATAAAGTTAAGATAACATAAAGAAGAAATTAAGGGGTAAAAATGACCCTTGTGTGGAAAAAGGCATGGAGCATTTAACTTGCTCAGTGGGACAAAAAAATAAACATCTCGCTCATCACTCCTGCTGAAGAAAAAAAAAAGAAAAACTTACTCAGACTGTGATTCGTAAAATGGAACATCTTGCTGTATTACACTAATCAAGACAACATTTCATAGCAATATCGAGCTAGAAAATGATTCAGGAAGATGACAAAGAATCAATCTGAACCAGGCATGAAAATAAGGATGCCATGGAGAAACGGCAATATTTCTTCAGGAGGAGGATGAGCTAGCAGGAGGTTTCATAGCAAAATATATAAATATTCCACTGACGGGGAGGTTGTTCAGCGGTCATGCTGCATAGGAGGCACGTAGGGTGGAAGAGAAGCAAGAGGTGAGTGAAGAATAAAACTGTAAGCAAAAAAAAATTATAATTTTGCCAACAATTAGATGGTATAACTTCCTGCGGTCGAGGAAATTATCCACGAGGGAAAGAAAGCATTCACCACATCACACGCAGACCATAAAAAGTAAATTTTTCGACAACAATAATAAAAAATATGAATTGCAACAATCAGTCTACATATTAACAAGAAATCTAGACATCAATTTTATAACTGAATTAAATATATATATATTTATTAAGAATTAAATATATATATATTTATTAAGACATAAAATATTAATCCTAGTATCAGACATAAAATATTATTAATCCCAATTTTGCCGAACATTTTCCTTCATTTTTGTGCGTGCACACAGTATGTTTTGCTTCTTAGCAAAAAATACAAAAAATATATTTTGCATTTTGGTATACCAAATTAAAATGTATATTAAATGTATAATACATTAACAAATGTAAAAAATACATACCATGTAGTAAGAATAATATAGTACTGCCTTCACGTAAGGTAAGAAACAAGCCCAAAAAATCCTTTTTGTGATTTTAAAGCTAAAGTCATTTAACAAAAAATATTGCATTTAGAGGAAGTAAATAACTTTGCAATCATTAAGTTTAAAGGAACAAGATAAACTTTCTAAATACCCTTGTGTAGGCTAGCAAACCAATGATTTAAGTAATTTAACATAAATAATTACAGTCAATTCTCGTTAATACGAAATCGTGGGAACCAAGAAATTTTTTCGTATTATTCGTATTTCGTATAAACCAACAATACTAAAAGTGTTATGAAATAAGCACGGAAATAGAATACTTTAAGTTAGAAATAATTTTTATTCATCTCTCCTAAAAAAAAATCTGTAATAACAGTTTGTTTTCGCGCTAAAACGATTTTTTTTATTGTTGAAATAAATAATGGGCAAATTTTTTACGTTTTTAAAACAGCGTGGCCTGGCGAATTTGCCAATAACTATCGGCTTTTTCTTGTCAGTGCCATCCATATTTGTACATAATAATACTGACAACTGTTCTTTGCTACTTTTCCCTATGAAAGATACCGTAAAAAAACATTAGATACATGTACAAAATTATCGGTAAAAAATACAAGAAAGTTTAAATGACGCATGCATACCTCCATGACACTTTTCACCTTTTAAATGATAAGATTTCTCGGGCAGAAGATTATAAAATAGGGCGGTTTCGTCAGCGTTGTAACTTCAGATCTAATGAAAGATCCTTTCGTTTCCTTTTGCTTGAAGCTGACATTGAATAAAATTCCTGACTGTAGATAACTGCGTTGTAGCGATGAGAAAATTGATTTTGAAACAATACCGATATTGCACTTGTTTTAAATAAAGATTTGAGCGCCATATGACAGGATTTCAGATCTGAATAGCTGAACCAATCAGATTTCGCGAATCAGATTTCCCGTTAGTTTGAAAGCACGTGATTCAGATTTCGCGAATCAGATTTCCCGTTAGTTTGAAAGCACTTTGAAAAATTCGACTAAATAACCGATGTTTTTTTTATCGAATAATCGACTAAAATTATTGACTGATTAAAAAAATCGAGTACTCATTTATTCGAATACTGTAATTCAGAAGCAATCACGTATGAAATGACTGAAAATTATTTTTATTAAATTTACACTTCGAAATCTGAAATTTTATCATTAAAATTGTTCCTAAAAGGACTATTTTTCAATAAAATTACGAAATTTTCCTTCGTATAAACCGTATTTTAATAAAAATATGTTCGTATAAAGCAGAGAATTTTACATAGAATTTGCTTTTTCGGGGACGGGCCACACAATGTTTTCTTATTAACTGGAATTTCGTATTACCCAGTTTCGCATTAACGAGAATTGACTGTACTTATTTTGCTCAGATAAGGATAACAAATCCAGGAATCTGCATAAAGCAGGGGCAGGTAAAGGTTTAGTTAGTACGTCTGCCGGCATGTCAAGGGAAGAACAGTAGGTAAGAATCACATTCTGAAGATTAATTTCTCGCGCGATGAAATTATGCAATCTCAAGATGTGTCTTGTCCTACTCTTCAATTCTAATGCTCCCAGACATGCTATGGCAGATGATGAGTCAGTATGAATGATTGTGGGGAAAGAAACAAACTCCCCTTGTCCTAACTCGGTTATGAGGTCCCAAAGAAAGTTCAGTGACTTCACGCATTCGTTTATAGCGATTATTTCGGCTTCGCAGCTGCTCAGGGCGACTATACGTTGCTTCTTAGATGACCAAGTTATGGTATTTTTCCCCATTTTGATCAAAATTCCAGAGTATCCTTTACTTTGTTGGGTTACACACCAGCTAGCGTCAGCGAATGCGCACAAAGGACCCGTAGATGGGGTAAAAACGAGTGATGTGTCGCAGGTGTGTTTAAGATAAGAAGCTACGCCCTTAAGAGCAGTCATATGCAAATGTGTAGGTGATTTAGCATATGTCGACAGTCTAGTGATTGCAAAAGCTGTATCCGGCCGCGTGCAAGTCATTGCATACATTTAGGAACTGAGTAGAGATTGGTAATGGGTAGAATCGACCAGTTGTGAATCAGCAGTATCATCAAGGTTCACTTGAGGGCTTAGTGGCATGGTCTTCGGTTTGATGTCTTGAAGGCCATAATCATGCAGGATTTGCTTGATATAATGTGCCTGTGACAGATGAATAGAACCGTTCAGTTGTGACACATGCATACCTAGCAGATGTTTTACCACTCCCAACTCCACAAGGTCGATTTCTTGCTTCACTTTGTCCATGATGGAGGTTAGGATGGAGATATGCTGCCACGATGTCATCCACGTAGACTGTTAAGAGAATGGTGCACCCAGCATTAGTATAGTAGAAAAAACAATCGTCTGCTCTGGATGGAGTGAATTTTAATCGGGTAAGAAGCTGACACAGTTTTATGTACCAGCACCTTCCACTTTGTTTGAGACCGTTAAGTGATTTACACAGTTTGCAGACGTGATTAACTGGCGTTGATAATCCCTTGGGTGGCAATAGATATATGGTGTGGTCTATCGGTGCGTGAAGATATCCACATTTGATGTCATACTGGCGCAGTGACATCCCTGTATTTGCAGCTATGGCAAACAGGTAGCAGAGGGATTCCATTCTGATCACAGGTGAGAAAGTTTACTCATACTGGCTCCCGTAGACTTGTGACGAGCCGATAGCCACCAACCTTGCCTTGAATCTGGACACCGAACCATCAGGATTGTATTTGATGCGGTAGATCCATTTGCTCTTTAAAATTTTGACATTTGGTGGTGGAAGCTCTAAATCCCAGACATGATGAAGCATGAGTGAATTCAATTCATCTTGCATGGCCTCTTCCCATTGATGATGTTGGGGAGAAGCGAGTGCTTGTTCATAAGACTGGGGTGTGATTGGCAGAGTGATTAGCAAGTCAGAGTCAGTAAAGTCAGGATGACATAAGGCGGCACATTGTTTTTCTGCCTTCTCTTTTAATCTTTGTGAACGTCGTAATACCGGTTGTGGGACTTCAACGGGTGGTTGGTTCACTGGTGATTTAGACGAACAAGCTGGAACATCTTCCATCGATGTGGTTTCTGATGGAGGTGTAACCACTAGCGTGTCTTCATTATCAGACAGGGCCTGCATTCTTGTCTTGTCTAATGTTAAAGTGGGTGAGATTGGCGGTATGCTCTGATTGATATGTGGTTCATCAGGCTGTGGTGCTTCAAAAACTGGTTCCCCTAAAAACACCACTTTTGGCGCGAGCGTCAAATTTTGATCGGTGCGACTTGGGTATACCGGGCTTTGCAAAAGTTCTGTTACACTCTTTACATCCCCCAAAAATGGACTGCTTATGATTTGGATAATTCCATTTCCACAAAAGGATCAAATAATATATTGGAAATTACGTGTTAACCTCTGAGTGATCCTAATGTCCACGACAAAAGCGATGGAAACGAAACGAGTAGAGATCGCTGCTCTCCTGCGCGCGGGCCACACGAAGTCCGAGATTGCCAAGCTCCTCAAAGTCAGCCGGATGACCATCCACAGAGTTGCGGACAGGCTCAAGAATGGGAGAGACCTTAAAGATCAACCTCGTTCAGGTAGACCTCAAGTCGTCAACCGTTTGGCTGTGAGAAAAGCCTTCGAATAAGACCCGATGCTCAAAATGACTGCGCTCGCAAAGAAAAAGAAAATTTCGGTGTCCACAGTGTCCGGAGCGGTCAAAGAAGAAGGTGGAAAGAGCGTGAGGCCTTTGCTGACGGATCGGATATGGGAACAACGTCGGGAGCGCTGTCGCCGTCTTCTCAACGACTTGAAGAGTCATGCCGAGCGAATTGTCATTTTCTCTGACGAAAAGACCTTCACGGTCGATCCTGTCATCAACAAGCAAAACAACTGCGTGGTAAGCTTCGGCCAGGACATCTCCAAGGTCCGCTACGTGTCTACAACCAAGCACCTGGCCTCTGTGATGATGCTCGGAATCGTGGCGTCAAATGGTGAGAAAATGCCACCCGTGTGGTTCCCAAGTGGATACCGGCTAACGTCGGCTGATTACAAGGACATCCTGGCCACAAAAGTCCTTCCCTGGGTGAAGAAATGCGGACTACATCTTTCAACAGGAAGGTGCCCCTGCCCACACGGCCAACACTGTGCAAAACTGGTTGGGGTCCAACATGACCTTCTGATCGAAGGGCTTTTGGCCTCCGCAGTCGCCAGACCTCAATCCACTTGACTACAGCGTGTGGGCGCATGTCGAGGGGAAGGCCTGCAAGGTCCGTCACAGCAACGTTGACGAGCTGAAAACATCTGTCAACCGTGTGTGGACCAGAATGAGGAAGGACTACATTCGCAAAGTTTGCAAGGTTTTTCGGCTTCGTCTGGAGTGGGTTCTTGATGTAGATGGTGGCTACATTGATTAAATGACTAATTACAATGTTATTCTACATGATGGCACAATAAAAACATGTCTAACTGCATCGTGAACATCGTCATGTCCATTTCTTTGAGGGTCGTCACGAGTATAACAGAACTTTTGCAAAGCCCGGTATAATAGTATACCAGGCAACCGAAAGGAGCTAGATATTTGATGGTCGGTTTCTTTTTGGACCATATCTCTTCAGGGGACTAAGTCTGACCTCGTCTGGGCAAAGAATTCAGATTAAAAACTGCCGTAGTCACAGCATGGTCCCAGAATCGGTGCGGAACTTTTGACGATGCAAGAAGAACTCGAATTCCATCGCAAATGGAGCGTACGGTTCTCTCAGCAACACCATTTGACTGGGAGTTCTCAGGAACGGTGAATTGTTGAGATATGCCTTGCTTCGTACAGAACTCACCTAGCTCCGCATTGGTGAATTCTGTTCCATTATCGGAACGTATATACGCCAGATTCTGTCCTGTAGAGCGTTGTAGCTTTAATATTAAGTCTATTAACGCTTTTGGCTCTTAACTTTTTGTAGGTGTAGCACAAACGAAAGTTTTTCGTGAGAAGTCATTGACGGCTACTAACAGGAATTTGTTTCCATGGATAGAAGTGGTAGGCATTGGTCCCACTGTATCCACATGAAGTAGCTGTAAAGGACGTGTTGACCGTTGACCTTGTACAATGTTGTGAGGGGCGTTGCATAATCGAGCCTGAAGGCATGCAACACGTGGTTGGTCATCAATTAATGGCGGCAAAACTTCAAGATCGCGCATGCTACGGTGTTTCACTGCTGCGGTGAGTTTTTTCCAATGGAGCTGTTGAAGTGTGTGTATGTAGGTCATGTTAAGAGGGGTAGTAAGAGACTATGTGTGGGGAGCATGAATATCTAACATGCACGGAGATGTATGGCAATCAGGGGTGATAGAGGTAGTTAAGTCGATTGAGGGGTTGAATTTCGGGGAGATTGATCCTGAACAAAAAAAAGCGCTGGCAAGCCTAATCCATGAATTTCCTGACTGTTTTGGGGACCAGGTAACAGAGGTCCAGGGGGTTGCTGACTATCAAGCGGAGTATGACATTGATAAGTCCAAACCCGTATTTGTACAGCAATATAAGATACCCCATGTCTACAAGGTCGCCTACCAGCAGAAAATCATGGAGCTTGAGCGGGCTGGGATCATTGAAGCGAGCTTAAGCCCGTGGAACTTTCTGGTGCATGTCGTACCAAAACAAAAATGGTGAAGTGCATATAACACTAGATCTTCGCCACGTTAACATATGCACAAGCCAGGTTAACATATGCACATATGTTCCGATTGTGCGGGACATCCTGGAGGAACTGAACGGGCATAGATTCTTCTCAGTGCTCGACCTCAATAATGGGTATTTTCAGATACCGTTGGTCGAGTCGCTGAGGGAATGCTATGCCTTTCAGACTCCCTGGGGAAAATATCAGCTTACTAGGCTACCCCAGGGGGGCAAAAACTCCTCCCACCTTTTCCAGCGGTACGTAGTAAAAACACTACGCGAAAGGCTGGGAGGGGAGTTGCATTCCTTATTGGATGATATCCTCGTGTCAACAAGAACTTTCGACGAGCACATGGAAGTCTTAAAATGGGTGTTTGAAAGATTCCGGACCAAGGGCTTGATTATCAAACCAAGTAAGTGTCAATTTTGTATCCCATGTGTTCGGTATCTAGGCCATGTGATTTCGGCTCTGGAATTAACCCTGACCCAGATAATGTGGCGGCGATTAGTAGGATTAAAGAAACTAAGAATGTGAAGGAGGTTAGAGGCCTGATAGGTTCAATCAATTTCTACCGTCCCTTCATTGAGGACTTATCGCGAATACTATTGCCCATCACTCAGCTTGCCCGCAAAGGTGTTAAGTTCTTGTGGGGTGAGGCGTGCTATGATGCGTTAGAACTGATAAAAGTTAAGTTGTCCAATGCACCCATTGTAATCGCACCCAATTATAAGGAAAGATTTTTTCTTGCTACCGATGCATCAGCGTATGCTATTGGGGCGGTGCTGCAGCAGAAGATAGAAGGAGAGTTGAAACCAATCGCCTTCTTGAGCCATAAGCTGCAGGGTGGGCAACTTAACTACGCAGTCATAGAGAAGGAAGCCCTCGCAATTGTGATGGCGACCAAACATTTCTGCCATATTATTCTGGTGATCCCGACGACCATCATCACGGATCACAAACCCCTTGTGTTCATACAGAGGATGAAGGACTCCAACCAACGGGTGCTCCGTTGGGCGTTGCAGTTGGAGGAATTCTGCCTCGAGTATGAACACAAGGCGGGGAAACATAAATTGCAGTTGTGTGCCTGATCTATTATCGCGACAGTGTGCGAATTTCATGGTTGTAAATACGGATCCAGACATGAGGCAAGAGTTGTTGAGACAGCAACCTATGGACCCTTGGCTATCTGAGATCTGGACAGAACTACAAGGACGGGATAGGGTATCAAAACCTTGGGGTGAATTGACATTGGTGGATAAATTAGTGGTCCGGGTTGACGTCAAACACCCAAATGTTCGTCCGAGGGTATGCGTTCCACTCGGGTTAAGGGGAGGGTTGTTGGCTCGTTTCCATGATGGTCTGCTGGGGGGGTCACCGGGGTGTGGACACTACGCTCCACAAGATTCGAAAACTATACTTTTGGCCGGACATACGAAGGGACGTAATTCAAAAGGTAAAAGAATGTGTTACATGTCAGAAGACGAAGAGAATTATTGTTAAGGCACCTTGGCAGGAGGGCATTATGGCCAGGTACCCTTTTGAGAAAATTGTAATAGATATTGTGGGACCTGTGCAAAGATCCAGGAAAGAAAACGGATACATATTGGTCATGACCGACGTATTAACGCGTTATGTTGAAGCCAGAGCCCTGTCTGATCAGACTGCTGATTCTGTGTCAGAAGCCCTAGCCAATGATATTGTTTGTCGGTACGGCATACCCAGACAGATTATAAGTGACAGGGGCGCCAATTTCACTTACAAACATTTAATACATTGTGTAAGGAACTGGATATTGCACATAAAGTGACCACATCCTATCGTCCAACGTCCAATGGTCTTGCAGAAAGGTGCAACAAATCTTTGTGAGACCATTGCGACGCTGTGCGGGAACCATCCTGAAACGTGGGATGAAGTATTGGGTTTTGCACTATGGACAATGAGAACAAGTTGGCACGAATCGTTGAGGGAATATCCTGCATTCCTCTTATATGGCTTCGATCCCATAGAACCCAGAGGGTGGGATGAAGAAGAGGAATGGACTCATGAAGGTATTACTATAGAGGAGTACCGATCTGCATTAGCGCAAAGATTGTGGCGGGTTAGGCAAGAGGTGTATGAACTTGATCATAAACAGAGACGAAGAAAATTAAACCGCATCAATTAAGGAAGACCTACTAGGACTTTGAATATTGGTGACACAAAAGGAAATTCTCTCCTAAGTATATTAGCCCATTTAGACTTGTCGAAAAGGTAACGGATGTAATATATAAAATTGAAGGTAATAGGCAACATGATTTAATCACAGTGCATGTGGACAGGTTAAAACCGTACGTGGGTGATTGCCCGGCACGGGGTGGTAGGAGGAGAATACCAAAAAGTAGCCATGTGAGGGAAATAGTGGGTGAGGACACAGAATCAGAAGAGGAGGGAATGGTAGTGCGTAGGTGTTCTCCGGAATTGCGTTTGGCTGCTGAGAGACAGTCGGGAATGGAGGAACCAGAGGTGGTTCTCGAAGAAAATATATCTGTGGAACCGGATGTGGGGGATGTTGTGCCGGTTGTGGCCAGAGAGCAATGATGATATAACCTTAGGCAACGGCCGCGCGAAAGTTTGTACGTACACTGTGATCTTATTACACTGCAATATGTTGGAGATGTTAAAGTTCCGTTAATGAGAATAGTGAATATCGAGGGCCAAAATGGTGAATCAACGTTCGTATCTTCTCATCGTCTGTATTATTTGCCAGTTATTAAATCATCTTTTCGTACTATTGAAATCGTCTAAAGATTAGACACAGGAGAACGAGTGCAATTTATGAGTATGGGACGTGTGGTGTGCATACTGCATTTCAAACGTGTACAAAAATGAAAGCGGACTGCTGTGAACCGTATTCCGCATACTACATAAATCAAGCCGGTGGAAATTTACCTGTCTTTTATGGACGCTATTATCAATGAGGAAGAGGACTTGATAGCCTTTTCAGTTCGTTAGGAAAATTTGCATTACCATTCCTAAAAAGTGCAGCGACTTATTTTGCACCAAAGGCCATTGATACAGGATGAAATATTGTAGGAGACGTCATTGAGGGTGATAATGTTCGTGAATCACTCAAACATAGACTTTGCAATGCAGGAAAAGATATTTTTAGTGACGTTCAAAAAGGAAGCGGACGAAAATGAAAAAAGAGAAACGATGGAGGATGAAGAAAGAGCAATACGAACAAATAATATTTCAAAAAAATTAATCAGCCCCTCTACCTTCACTTCTTTTTTTTCTCAATAAAAATCGAAGTTTTCTTTTATTTCATCATTAGTCATCATGTCATTCATTCATCCCACACTGTGTACGTGTTTGAAAAGCAAATTAGACTCATTCTCACTTCCACCGATACAAACTAATATTGAAAGAAGCAGATATGCATAATATCGCCTGATAGCTTCTCTCTCATCGGGAGGGATTATCGAATTCCTAATTCCAGGCAATAGCGAAGAATACATTAATATCTCTGAAACAATATTGTTTGTCAAGATAAAAATTAAAAAGAATGACAATGTTACGTGTGGATTGATCGGGGGGGGGGGGGGGCAATTGTGTTCGTACTCATTAGCTACGGTGTTTACCTGTGGGATCACGCTGGATTGGAACTGCATGACGTGGGGCTCCCATTCGAATACGTCTGCTGTAAACAGAAGAATGAAAACTCTGCATCCATCAGAAGCAAAGGAACGGATGAACACTCATCTCTGGCGATCATCGCATAGGGGCGCGAACAATGGCTAGAATGACAACACATAAAGGAATGTCACAAACAATTAACGATCGTCGTGGGCAACAACAATCGATTTATTGTTTGCTGACATGACAGACAGTACCACAATAATGAATGAAGAAAGTAAAAATGTCTTTCCAAGAAAATTATTATTGCAATTGCTCTTTAAACAGATCGACCTATTTCTCAATGGAAAGTTAGTAAGCGTAGGTCACGATTATGCATATAAGAGTTACATTCAAACAATGGAACTTGTTTTGAACTATGGAAACGATGCAAAATCTTCAATGTTAACTGCATCTTTCTGGATGGTGAAAGAAGATAGACAAAAAACCACAGCAGAGAGTAACTGTATAGAACTCGCAGGAGGAATTCACGTCGACCCTTGCTTACAACATAAACTCATTTTGAACAACGTCGACTGTAAATTTAGATTGATTCCGCAAAAACCTGAATTTGTCGTGGAGGTATCAGGACGAAATCCTGCTGATGAAGCCTTAAAACCAGTCATTGTATTTGAAGATGTACTGTTGTACGTGAAAAAGGTAAAACCTAGCTCTACGATTCTTTTAGCGCTTTCACATGCGTTAGATACTGCTACAGCAAAGTTTCCTTATAAGAAGACTGATATTAAAGTTCATACGATTATTCAAGGAACAAATTTTGCACAAATTGATAACGTTTTTTCAAAGTCAAGTTCCATCGCGAATGGTAATTGAATTGGTTAAGCATGATGCATTTAACGGTTCTTATATTGAAAATCAATGCATTTTGATAATTTTAATCTGTCTTCATTATCAGTTTCAATTTTAATCTGTCTTCATTATCAGTTTCAATT
>JAHWFO010010522.1:277243-289930 GCA_023313115.1 Rhysida immarginata
ATCCTCCAAATGCAAAGAAAACGAAAGAGTGGACTGAAAAACAATACTCAGATCCTTAACTTTATTTCGATATTCTAAAGCCCGGTCACCAAAATAGTATCCATAGATAAAGTTCACAGTCCTTACGTGAAAAGGTAACGCAGTAAGATTTTGAAGCATTCAACGATAAACCGTTCTTTTATTTTTATTTTTATTTATTTGTAACAGCCTGGATATG
Source organism: Rhysida immarginata (assembly GCA_023313115.1). Classification (NCBI taxonomy): domain Eukaryota; kingdom Metazoa; phylum Arthropoda; class Chilopoda; order Scolopendromorpha; family Scolopendridae; genus Rhysida; species Rhysida immarginata. The sequence goes on from JAHWFO010010522.1 coordinate 277,461, forward strand.
GTCAAAATATAAAAGATATTAAGGCCTATTTATCCAGAAACTGTCCCCAACAGGCAGTAAGCCCAAAAAAGGGTTAATGATTGCAGCTATCTCTATTTAGCTATTTATTGTCATTATTAAAAATAGAAGAGAATTTAAAAGCATGGTCAATAATAGCGATCTCAGTTCGGTAAGAATCAGTCATGAGAGAGGGCAGCTCGTCTAAAACTTCTTGAGGAATGTAATCCAATGCGCATAAGAAGATCCGGAGCATTAATATCACCTTTAAAAAGTTTTTTTAAACACTGAAGATGGTTTGTTCAATCTTATCAATTAGGAAAACGCCAATTCCATCCAAATTAATAATTTCAGGCTGATGAGACAAGCGCTTTAAGTGATGTGAATTTGTTATAAATTTTACAAATCAATTATGAAGAATGAGAATCTTTTTAAAAAGATAATTATTACCTGTATACCAAATAGGTAAACAATAAAGGAGTTTTGATAACACCTGAGTTTGATATAATTTCCAAAAAACAATACTGCAGGAAAAGAAATTTGAAAGTCTACGTATAACACCTATTTGGCGTGAAAGTTCTTGTATGAGATGTTGAAGATGGAAATTAAATTTACCATTTTTTTCATAAAGAATACCCAAATCTTTTATATGATCTTTCTTTTGGATGACCTGTATATAATGTTTCGAATCTATTTGTTTTATTAGTATAACTAATAATACATGATTTAGATAGATTCAAACAGAATCCATTTTTTTCTAACCAATTAATAAAATTATTGATAGAGCGTTGCAATAATAATTTACTGCAACAGTGCTTTTAGAATTATAACGTTTACCATATAAACAAAAAGTTCTACCAGCTAGCATTGAAGAGAGCCAAGAACATAAATAATCGGGTATACCTAAAGAGGAAAGCTTTAATAATAGACCTTTGTGATTAATAGAATCAAAAGCCTTATTAATATCAGAATAGAACACATCTAATTGATTCCTTGTGTCTATTGCTTTCGCAATGGCATAGTTATTTGACTGAAGATTAGTAAATGTTGATCCTTTTGATCTAAAGCTGTGTTGGCATTCAGGGGCAATAGTTTCGTAGAAATTACTAAGACATTTAGAGACCCAAGTTTCTAATTACTTGGCTGGATAGGGTATCAAGGTAATGGGATGCCATTCAGTATTGTAAAAATTCTTCGTACTATTTTTAGGAATTGGGTGTATTAAAACATGTTTCCAATCAGACGGATAAACACCAGTCTTAAGTGACATGTTTAGAAGCTTTAACATGGGTTTATGTATCGCCGGTAGACATCCTTTATAAATGTCTGACATTTCATGTCAGTGAGTGTCACATGGGTCCGGCGGAGAACGTGTAGGGGTTTGTTTTAATTATATAGACATAAATTATGGGGCAGTTTTAATGTTTTTGTGTGATTGTGCTCTTTTTATTTCTCACGTCTGGTGTTTAATTATTTTTATAATATTCATTGCTTTTATTCAGTAATAATGTATTTTAAGATGTTTTATTTTCGTTTTAAAAGGCTGTTGTCATAAAAAATTATTATTTGTTTAAGTAATTGTTGGCGATTGCTGTTCACGACGATGATCATGCAACAGGACTCTCCATTGTTACTGAGAAAAACATTGTTTCTGGGATATTTTCTGAGAAACTGTGCAATCTCGGTGTACCTGTGTATTGTTGGGGTTTTTACATTTTTGGTTCTTATATTTTTTTTTTTTGGCTTTGAGCAACCGCTGCGAATGGATGTGAAATTTAGGCAAGATGGTGGGAACGCCGGAACGTTCGAGAAATGTTTTAGTTCGTGCTCGCTGGCCGGTTGCAAATTATTCTGATTATCCTGCTGTACTAAATTATTGTACACAATGTTTAACTGAAAAAAGTAATCCGGGTCCATTTGAGGTTCGATTATGAAAAGTCCGACGAGTCGTTGTTGATCGGCGATTGCGATACGACACACCGCTGAAGACGACAAGCCATTAAGATGACATTATCGGGTGAGTCCGTTCTGTGTTGTGTGTCCGGGAAAACTTGCTGATTTATGCTAAAGGAGTAGTGCAATTATAGGATCCATTAGAGCAAGTAAGCGAAGACGAAATAATTAACTGAAACAGTTGTTCGTTTATATCGGAGACTGCGCGTATAGAGTTAGTTGGAACTGCGTAGTTGAACAATAGAAAATATGTATTAATGAGAACGCGTTGCACTTGTTACAATAATGTTATTGCATAACTGTAGTATTTATAATGAATTATGGTAGTTGCTTAGTATGCAGTAATAGTATTAAGGAGAAGTCTTGATAACGTAACTAGACTATATTTCAGTTTCTATGCAGGAACTCGTGATCCGAGTATTAAATTGATTAGGAGTTGCACACTTTATCCGCGTGGGCGTGCCTGTTGCTCCCGTCGAGCATAAGCCTCGTTTTGGTCACAATCACCAGAGTGCATGTAAAGCTGCACTATTGAGTCACGAACACATTGGAGTGCTAACAGGGGGTTACTACGGGCCTCCCCTTATGCATAATTTAATTAAAAGGTCCGTGTGACGCGAGCAAGCGTCCATGTTTTGGTACAATAAGCACTGCCGGTATGAACGTGGGACTAAATAGCAGCATAGCTTTATTCCTTTTCGAGGATCCGCCTGCACAGCTGAGGTGCGTTCTTGTTGTCGCACATGGTTATTAGTTGCGAAGTCTTGCACATGATCTGATTAATGCGCTAATTTAATGAAAGTTCTGGTTGATTAGTAATGTAGGTACTCTGCTTCTGAGAGGGCCCTCTACGGAAGTTACCTTCTGTACACAGTGAAGATCAATGCGCGGTGTAAATTGACGTATGTTTAGTTATGCAGATTTATATTGCACCTGTTCTTGAATATTTATGTCTGTATCGAGAAATAAAGAGAGAGATTTTAAAGTTTTATTAATTGGCTGCTGTAGAAGTTTTCTTTATAATTTTAAGATTCACATCCCCGTTTTATCAATCCCGAACCCTTGACGCCCGTCTCACCCGACACTAGTTGTTGATACCTTATAATAGGGGGAGGGGTGTCACAAATGTAATCTGGTATGTTTCCTTTTATAGGAAATTTAACAGCTTTAGTCTAGATCCTAAATTTGCAAGACTAATTGAGTCAAGATAATTAAAAACAAAGTTATAATTGGAATCATTTCCAGTCTTCTGTAAAAAAAGCATTGGAGTATTGGACAGATTAAAAGGCACATCACTATTAAAACTAGGTTCAAGTTTAGAAATAATATTAGAAGTCATAGAATCATTATTAGGAAGGCTATCAAAGGCATAAGAATTTTTTTGACTTAGTAAATTGTTTTTAAGTAGTCCAGAAATTTTGTGGATTAAAGTACAGATTATTAGCTGTATTGTTAAAATAATTGTTTTTATCAACTCTAATTGTTTGCTAAAAAATTCAAATAGTCAGTAGGTTCATTTGTTTTCTTATAAATTTTATGTAATTTTCTTTTACGTTTCCACAAATTAATCTCATGTTGGGAAAACCAGACAGGAAAACGATGTGGTCTTTTAATGCATGTTTTAAATGAAATAAAGTTAAAATATGCAGTTTCAACTACATTTTGTATCATAGACCACAAAGAATCAACATTATCAATTTCATTAATAAAGTCCCAATCCTAATTTTTTAAATACATATATAGACCTTTAAAATCTGATTTTTCATAATCAGTTTTAGAATAGACATAATTGTTAGAGTTAGTACATACAATTTCACAGTCTGTACTAGAAGGGGAGGATAAGTATCTGCTGTAGATAAAATAAAACTAGTCTTTTTAACTGTGCAGCGACTATTAGTACAGACTTTGCCTAGACAATTATTTCTATGATTAACTACCGAGTTATAATTATGAAAATTATGTCATGTAAGAAACGTCTGGGTGGTTAACCAGCATTGTTTATGATGGTACGAATGAGTGTTATAATTCTCAGAAAAGTTAAAATCGCCAAAAATATAAATTTTACCTTCTAAATTATCGAGGTAATTATCAAATTCAGTAAAAAAATTATCGTAGTCAATAGTACTTATGTCTGGTGAAATATATATATTGAATATAAATATTGGGATGGGGGAATGTGTAAATAATTTAACACCCACGATATCTATATTCTGATGTACATAATTAAAATTAATGGAAGAAGAATTGAGATAACAAGGGTGAGCAATTAAAACTCCGCCCCCAATACGATTGCCTGAGCGATCCTTCCGATATATTTTCATAACACCAGGAAAGAGAGTAGAATCCATAATTGAATCATCTAACCAAGTTTCGGTAAGACAAATGAATTTATCTTTAAAATCAACAAAATTATTGTTAATATGACTGATCTTAGATTTAATACCTCTTACATTTTGATAATAAAATTTAAGTTTATACTTCATAATTATGAATTATTAGAAGAAACATCCTCCTTGTTTCCCAAAATTTGTGAATCGTAAAGTTTACCAAAATAATTTTTAACCATTACTCCTATTGGCCAGGAAGAAGGTGATAATATTTTATCAGAATAATCTTTATCAATTTCAATATAAAAAGAAGAATAGCAATCAAATTTTGTTTTAAGCTTAAAACAGGTTAAAGGTGATGAAACTTGCAAATTTTGTTTTACATGATTAATTATCTTTTCAGTTGTCAGAAATTTTACTGATATTTGTTGTGGTTAGCATGGTTAATATGAAAAATCTTGCGTTGATTGTTTTAAAGTTTTGCTCGTTGTTTACACGGGAGAATAAGGTTGTATGGAGGGATTGTTGTGAAAGCGATGATTGAATGCGATTATCTACTTCCCCTGTTGGAGCTGAGATTGTTGGCGTCAATTAGGAGAAGATCATCTCAGCCTCCAATAGAGGATTGTTACAAGAAATCTTTAGGAATGAATGCATGTATTGCGTGTTATTAATGTTGTAGAAGGTTCAATGTTTATATACATTTTTTTTGGCTATACGTTCTGGACGTAAGCGGACGTATCTTTGAGAGTAGACAAGTTCGATTGTTTGTTTTTTTTTTGTTCAAACATCGTATTTATGGATGAAAAGTTTATCGGCTTAATTTTAATATTCATCATTATTATCTCCACATGATCAGAAGCGTAAAGGGTTTTTAAACGAAAACAGAATATCAGCATGATTCTTCCGAACGAGTTTGTGTTTATGAATGTTGAGGGGAGCCTAATGGAACGGCAATGCCCGCCGAGGTGTGTATGATGCAGGATGTCAAATGCGGTAAAGTGTGTCAAGAGGCTTGGATTCTGGTGAGTGATACCTTATCTAATATGTTCTTCAACGCGAAGAGCTACATTTTCGAGGCAACAGTGTACTTTGCATGAATCGGTTCTTCGAGCCTCCTGTCGGAACATCGTCCAAAGCCACGATTTTAAGGTTTCTTATGATTTTCGGAATATTGTCTGAAATGATAAATGATGTTTATTCAATGTATTAATTTTAAGGAACTCGTATGGGAATAAACGGTTTTTTTTGACAGTCAACTGATTGCTCTGTCTCAACTCCTTGTTTCTGGTCGCGAACCTAAGCAACCCCACCCCCCCAGCTCTGACTTATTGACGGTGTGGTTAATTTATGCATAAACGGGGGCGGGGGAATGCTACAAAGGTTCAGATCTTAGGACTAGTAATTCCCCTAAAAAGTTGCGTTCAGATGAAGCTTCATTGCCCTTCATTTATAAGATTAATGATAAAAGTACAAGTATTTAATGACTTTTATTTTCAAATAGCAGTTTCCTTTGTGACATATCGTATGATCATGTTTTACTGGAAACACAACATTCAGGAGAAATCGATCGTGACTTCACTAAAAAGAATTAGTGTAATACTATATTGTGGTAAATCAAGAACAGACTTTATTATCTGTAAATACAGGGTCGAGTTACATTTATTATGGCCACCCCGTACGTTTGTCTTCGTGGTGCCCAGCCAAGGAACTATGTCACGTTTTGGGAATTGGTTAAGTGACTATATAAGGTAGGTTTCCCTTATGTTAAAAACATGTCACTCACAGCTGCAATGGGTAAGAAACGTGATTTATCAGATCTGCAAAAGGGCATGATAATCGGCTTTTGGGCCAAGGGTGGCAGTATTTCGGAAACCGTGCAGTTTGTGAACTGCTCTCGTGCTGCTGTAGTTAAAGTGTACCATGACCGGGAAAATGGGACCGTTCAGAATAAATGGTATGAGAACTGGAGCACCACATGCCGTTGATGAAAGAGGTGAATATCAGCTGTGAAGGTGTGTGAAAGCCAACCGAAGAACTACAGTGGACCAACTTACTACTCAAACCAACGAGGGTGCTACCAGACATGTCTCTAAAACCACAGTACAGGGGACCCTACTACATATGGGCCTCCGCAGCAGACGGATGGTCATCACACCTACGCTGACGAAGGTTCATCGCCTAAAAACTGCTTCAATTTGCCCAACTGTACAGAAACTGGACTACTTCTGACTGGAAGAAGGTTGCCTTCTCCGATGAGTCATGACTTCTGCTCCACGGAAGTGAAGGCTGTTGGCGAGTGAGGCGAGAAACCTCCGAGAACAAGCATCCTGCAACCATTGTTGGACGAATCCGGCTGGTGGCGGCAACCTCATGGTGTGGGGGGGTGTTCTCATGGCATTGTCTGGGCCACTGATACCTGTGGAAGGCACTCTCAACCAATTCAGTTATTTATCCATAATTGCAGATCAAGTACGCCTATACATGGCAACTGTCTTCCTAGAAGGGGGTGGCATGTTTCAGCAAGACAATCAGTGTCATACGGCTGCAATTGTTCGGGGGTGGTTTGAGGAACATGGCCAAGAGTTTCAAGTACTACCCTGGCCTCCTAATTCCCCAGACCTCAACCCAATTGAGAACCTTTGGGATCGCCTCGATCGTCATGTGCGTGCTATGGAACAACCACGGCTTACCCTTCCGCAGCTATCGGATGCTTTACAGTCTGCATGACAACAGCTACCAGTAGAAACCTGCTAGAATCTTATTGACTCACTCCGACGCTGTCTAGCTGCTGTCCTTGCCGCTAAAGGCAGTTATTTGGGATATTAGCTGGTGGTCATAATAATGTGACTCGAGTCTGTATATAAGAATTTATTAAGGTTTGTTTGAAGGAAAATAGTTTCCCCTTCTTATTGTTGACACTGACATCGTTTTCCATTAAGTGATGTGTTGATATTTTTTTTCTCTCTTGTCGAAGTGAAGGAAGGTTGTTGTTGGTTGTCAAGACAATGTTCTTTGTTACCGGTGAATTGTGCAGTCGTCATAAAAGTGTGTTGTGTATTGAATTGATTCTGTGTTTGAAAGCTCCTGAATGGATTGAAGGTGCTTGTTTCTCCTTATCCTTGTTGGAAAGACAATAAAATGGATGATTCAGGCGATAAATAAGAGTGACCTGTCTTTGGCCTACGACTCGGCGAATTTGCTGTTGACGACCACTGGGGAGAAATATGTCCTTAATAATAGAAGCAGCAGTTATCCTTTTTCTTGGATGGGGGGGGGGGGGGGGGGGCAGCAAACAAAAAACCACACACAAATAAAACATGTTGAAACTTGTTGACTGGTGATATAGAAACATTATTCTCCAGCTGCAATTATCTCGATATTCATATCTTGAAAAATAGATTTTTGGCCAGGGTTTGAGCTATTTCAGACCACTGTGCAGTATAAAGACAATTCTTTGAATTTGTTTCCTTATCGGCAGAGCTCCTAAAATAACATGTATAAAAATTTTGTGCATTTTACTGTATAGGATTTTTTTTTTAATGACTACTATATATTAAAAGACGCTTTTTTTTATGCACAGTATTATGATCTGGCAGCAGATATTCTGGCTGAAAATGCTCATTTGACATACAAGTATTTAACACCTGTAAGTAAATTTAAGTTTCACTTATTATTAGTTTGTCATCAGCTTGCTTTCCATTAATAATGACAATATTTCAATTTATTTTCCATTTTGCAGTATTTATATGATTTTCTTGAGGCTCTAATCACTCAGCAAACATCACCTGATGAAGCATACAGAAAATTTGATGAAATTGCTTCAAAACACACAGAGACACTTAGAAAATTAACAAAAGAAGTCCAAGAAGCAAGACGTGTCAATGATGATGATGCAATTAAAAAAGCAGTAACAGATTACGAAGAAACTTTAGATAGGTAAATTTTTGAAAACATTTGGTGCTTGCAACACAATCAGATACCATTATGAAACATTCATGATAAAAAGAATATTAAATGTGTTTCAACATTGAGGTGAATAATGAGGAGAGAAAGAATGAATGGATGTTCCCTATCTGTAGTGGGTTGAATTTGAAAATTTCAAGTTCAATTACTGTAATTTTTGGGATATAAAACGCATCTGCATATATTACGCTTTAAAATAATTTGATTTTTGGAAAAATTCCCATACATTAGTATACAATAAATGGACTGTAATGTGAACACCCAAGTTTTCTTATAAGATACCACACTCGCAATTGATTTGTACACTTGCTCAAACCAATCAGCAACTCACAAACACCTGGTGGCCTAATGATGGATGCAAATTTAAGCAAGCATGTAAATGTACATAACTTGTTTGAATGATAGAAAACATTTGGTTTCATTAATGTTATCATAAACAAAAAATATTTTTGGCCAGGGTTTGAGCTATTTCAAACCATTGTGTACTCTGGAAAATATCATGAGATGAATGTAACAGGATGGACAATCAATTTTCCAAAATGAGTTGTCCCTCTTATGTTCAAGGTTTCACGTGGTTTCACATATTCTTGAACTCGCTCTTCAAAATTCTTTGCAACTTTCCCTCACGGTAATTATTCGCTATCGGTCTTGTGGAAGTAATTAGCTTTCGGTGGAGTTTACCACCAACTTAGGGCTGCACTCCCAAGCAACCCAACTCAAAGAGAGAGCCGTCCAGCAGACACAATGAGAAGCCAAACGAGCCTCGCACCTGCCATGAGCATTAGCCCCGGCCAGAGGGACTTGGGCTTCCACAATCTACTGGGAGAGGCTCCTTCCAAATTCCACATTGCCCGTCATCCGATAGAGACGAGGGCTTCGGCACTGAGCTCTTCCCCGTTCACTCGCCGTTACTAGGGGAATCATCGTTAGTTCTTTTCCTTTGTTTATATGCTTAAATTCAGCAGGTTATCTTGTCTGATCTGAGGTCTGAGCTGTACTCTGTAACTGGCTCGAATCAGAGAAGCTCCCCGTGCTACATAACGGTCACTTCTGCCGCCCCCCTTTCGCGTGCGTTAATGGCAGACTTCACGTAGCTATGGAGAAAGAATCTCTTTCTGGCTCTCAAAGGAGCAAGCTGGCTGCTCACCCTTTTAAAATAATTGCGACAGGCATCCTTTCACCTTTCAGCTGTAGCAAAAGGCAGACGTTCTGCAGTGGGTCGCAGGGCCAATGTTAGCTTGACCCACGAAAACTTTTTTATTGACCGTCAGACAGGTGTGGCCCCAGGAGAAACTCGGGGTCGCAATGTGTGTGAGAAATATCTATGTTCAATGTATCCTGCAATTCACATTAATTCACGCAGTTGGCTACATTCTTCGTCGACTCACGAGCTGAGTGATCCACCACTCGGAGTTGTGAAATGAAATGTCTCTTTCGTGATCCGTCGCCAAAGCACGAGTGCTTTGCACGGATCGTCATACGAAATGGTTCATTAAAATTCCAACCGGGCACGGGAATCCTCTCGGCTTCGGACTCATGATGAGAAAAAAAATACTACCGGGCAGCCTCGTTGCCAGACTACTGCATGAGAAGGCCCATGCCAGAAATTCCCCACAGAAGGTAACTACTACATCCCATGGTCTTTCCACTAGATGCATTTCCTCGGCATTTGAAGAATCCGGAGACGCTTGTCAAAAGTGGATGGGATTAGAGCAGACACTTGTCAAGATGACCCCTTCTGTTTGCGGGTACATTACAAGTCCTTCGGCGGTCTTGCAACTAGAGCTTTTTAAATCTCTCTCCCTACTGGATGGCCATTTTCAGGCGACCAGTAAGGCTTAGCCCCATGACTGTCCCATGAAACGTGAATATCTCGCGGAGAAGGCAGAAGCAGCTTTCAGAATCCACATGCGAAAGCCCTTTACCTACCTTTGTCCACAGATGAGTAACGAGATGGTACCTCTGCATCTGTCGCCAGCAGAGAACACTCATGTTATCGGAAAACTAGCAGCTGTCTCCCCCTACTCATATACGCTTTCGCCACAGAAACCTTGTTACGAATTTTACTTCCTCTAAATGGCCAAGTTTGGTCATCTTCCCAGTACGCCATCGTGATTTAAGGGTCGCAGCAACCACCAGTTTGAAGACCTCATTAAATCATTCAGTGAGAGAGAAGGGTTCATAGTACTGTTTCTTGGTTGCAGCGACGGGCGGTGTGTACAAAGGGCAGTCACGTAATCAACACGAGCTTATGTCTCGCGCTTTCTGGGAATTCCTCGTTCACGGGGAATAATTCCAAGCCCCGATCCCTATCGTGAAGGAGGTTCAACGCGTTACCTACTCTTTCCAGAGTGGGGAAAGCACGCGCTGATTCCTTCAATGTAGCACGCGTGCGGCCCTGGACATCTAAGGGCATCACAGACCTGTTATTGGTCGATATCGTGCAGCTGAGCGCCACTTGTCCCTCTAAGAAATGATCATCCGACAGAAGCAAAGCCATTTCCCCCGTCACCACACCCCAGCTAGAGAAGGGTTTAAAGGGGAAACAGACACCTCAAGATTGGCCGTCTATTTATCAGGCTAGAGTCTTGTTCGTTATCGGAATTAAACAGACAAATCGCTCCACCAACTAAGAACAGCCATGCACCAACACTAACCGAATCAAGAAAGAGCTCTCAATCTGTCAATCCTTTCGGTCATAATAAAAAGCACAAACCTGTTGTCTACAAAATATTTTTAGTCAAGCGTATATGTATTTGGATCTCTTTGAGTTCATTATTCAACGCAATACAGGGGAAAAAACAAAAAACGCTATTTATAAGTTAAGCGAAAAGGCTGTTAATCCTCAACACTGACCAATCAACAAATGATGCGTATGAGACGCTAGAAATAAGGAAGAAGCCAGAACAGTTGTTGAACAACAATTCTGGTCTCCTAGGAGATTCAAACTTATTAAAACATCCCAACATTGTGTAAGAATTGTATGTTTTTTCCTCTTTGTATTGATTATTTTTTTGTTGATTAATTGTATAATTTTTGTTTGCTATGTAAGAATTGTAAAGTTTTGAAGTTTCTCGGATTTATTATTGTATAACTTTTTTTTTTGTAATTTAAGAGTTTTAGGATTATATAATTTTTTGAATCTCTTCAGATTTAATGTTGTTTAACGGGTTTTTTGTGTGCTGTATTGATCTTGTGTAGAGGCGATTGGTTTCCTTTTTAACTGTGTTAGGGTTAACTCTCTCATTGACCGGTCAACTCGTTCGTTGATTGGTCGGTGGTGAGGATTAACGGCCTTTTCGCTTAATTTATAAATAGCCTGCTTTTTGTTTTTTCCCCCCCTGTATTGCGTTGAATAATGATCTCAAAGCGATTGAAATACATATACGCTTGATTAAAAATATTTTCTGGACAAGAGGTTTGTGCTTTTTATTAAGATGTCGTTATCCACAGTTTTCCTGTGTTGAGTCAAATTAAGCCGTAGGCTCCACTCCTGGTGGTGCCCTTCCGTCAGTTCCTTTAAGTTTCAGCTTTCCAGCCATACTTCCCCCGGAACCCAAACACTTTGGTTTCACAGAAGCTGCCCGCCAAGTCATCGGAGGAACTCTGGCAGATCACTGGACGGCATCTGATCGCCTTCGAACCTCTAACTTTCGTTCTTGCTTAATGAAAACATTCTTGCTAAGTGCTTTTGCACTAGTTCGTCTTGCAACGGTCCAAGAATTTCACCTTTAGCGTCGCAATACGAATGCTCCTATCTGTCCCTATTAATCATTGCCTCAAGTTCCGAAAAACCGACAAAATAGAACCGAGGTCCTATTCCGTTACTCCATACTGGGCTATGCGGGAGGAATACGCCTGCTTGGAGCACTCTAATTTGTTCAAAGTAAACATTCCGGTCACCCAAGACCTCACACTGATCAATTTTGATTTTTCGAGGGGGATGCTACCCTTAATCTCATCGTTCCAGTGCCCCAGAGCACCAATGCTCTCTACGGCTTTCAAAAAACCTGATACACTTATCCCCTTTCTGTTGCCAAAGAAGGCACAGTAGTACCAGTATAACCTGCCATCTTGGGCTCTACTGCCTCCTCCACATTTTCCCCTGCACCATCATTAGGCATCCCAACTGATATATTAACCCCTTTCTATATCAACCACTCGCACTAGTATACTTTATCTTTTTTCCTTTTATCACACAACGCCTACAAACATTTAAAACACATT
>JAHWFO010010522.1:302996-346391 GCA_023313115.1 Rhysida immarginata
TGATATCTTGATAAATAATATCAAGGGTTTTATCTTATACTAAGGGTCAATAAGAGGCAAGCGTGAAGTAACAATAAAGAAATTTAATGTAACAGTTAAAAATTAAAGAATACAAAAGATAGTTAGAATAGCAATTTCTTGGCTAAGTCAACATAACATAAATACTGAACCCATCAAGGAAAATTTCTTGTGCATAAATAAATTGGAGGAGCGTTACTGGCTTTACAATTAAGCAAACTAAACACACAGTAGAAGTGAAGTCAATGATCAAATAATAATGTCATTAGAGTCCCCATGGCGGTCAGAAGTCTTAGATACGGATCAGACCGGACACGTTCACATAGCACGAATCAGCAGTGGGTAATGCAAGGGTAAAACGTTGGTTAGAAGATCTGGTACACTTGGCTACGACAGCTGTCGGACATCGTTTCTGGAGGAATCCTAACTGAATTGGCATCAGAATCAATTTCCCTCCACAGCACCTGCTATACAGGGTGTTTTTGAATTGAGTACAGATTTTTTGGGAGATGATAGACGAGGTCCTTAGAAGCATTTTTTGTCATATGAACATGGGGTCCCCGCAGCTCCGTTTACTTACAATACTGCATTGAACAATCAAATGACCCCGGGACGCAGTGTGCGTTGGTAGGCCTAGATTAGTTTATTTTTAACAATTAACACAAGCAATCTACTGTATGACTTTTACAGTAATTGTTTGAAATGATTAGTTCATTTACATATGGACTAATCGTATTTTACAAAGGGGTTGGGTACCATGGAATCTCCTTGACGAAGTTTGTCCTAAGACTTTTCAACAAACAAGCACGTGCACCTTGAAATTTCTTTGCAAACAATTACTTTAAAACTTATTACAGTAGATTGCTTGTGTTAATTCTTAAAAATAAAATAATCTAGACCTACCAATGCACACTGCGTCCCGGTGTCATTTGATTGTTCAATGCAGTATTGTAAGTAAACGGAGCTGTGGGGACCCCATGTTCATATGACAAAAAATACTTCTAAGTACCTCTTCTATCATCTCCCAAAAAATCTGTACTCAATTTAAAAACACCCTGTATTTACACCTCCTGCATTACCCAGCAGTCCCCTCGTGTTTCTCGTTCCTGATTGGCTGCACTTTGGTTCGCTCCACTCGCCGCCTGGTGGTTGTTGCCGGAAACTCCCACAGCTCCAAGTGGACGTGTGGGGTTTCATAGCCATGTGCAGAGGCGACGACATTAGGACCACGTGGGAGGGGGCAGACAAACAAGTCGCAATTCTTTGCGATTGACGAATGTCACAAATCCCCATGGCGGTCAAGTCTTAGATACGGATTAGACCGGACACGTTCACATAGCACGAATCGGCAGTGGGTAATACAAGGGTAAAATAGGTACTTGCGGTTAGAAGATCTGGTAGACTCGGCTACGACGGCTGTCGGACATCGTTGAAGGAGGAATCCTAACTGAAATGGCATCAGAATCGATTTCCCTCCACAGCACCTGCTATATATACACCTCCTGCATTACCCAGCAGTCCCCTCGTGTCATCTCGTTCCTGATTGGCTGTGCTTTGGTTTGCTCCACTCGTCGCCTGGTGGTTGTTGCCCGGAAACTCCCACAACTCTGCTACAGCTCCAAGTGGACGTGTGGGATTTCATAGCCATGTGCAGGGGCGCCGACATTAGGACCACGTGGGAGGGGGCGGACAAACAAGTCGCAATTCTTTGCGATTGACGAATGTCACAGTTTAAAATGGGTCAAAAGGCCGAGTTTCTGTTGGTCACGGTCGAGTTTCATTAGTGAAGGTCATGTTTCGCAAGTTTCGAAGTTTCGTTTTCAAATTTTTGTTAAAAAATACACGTTTTGATGACGTTTTTTATTCACAGATGACGCTCAATCAAGATTAACTAGAGAGCCTTTATAATCATAATTAAAATGATTATTAAGGTTCTCTAATTAAAACTTATGAATAAATTTAAACACAAATGTTAAAAAATTTATTGTATTATCATTTTTTATAAATCTTCACAAATCCATGATGAAACTAAAATAATAAATGAAGGGAGGAAGACTCCCCTTCATAAAAAAAATCCCTAAGATGATAAATCTTCAATGTCTACCCACATTTAAAAAAAAAAGAAAAAAGTTGACAACTGATGAAGGAATTGTTAATGATTCTTATTTAATACAAAAATTAATATATTTTAAAAAATTCATTCATCATTAAAAAATTATTTTTATTAAGAAATAGTTTAGAAGAAAAACACCATCATAAAAAACCCTTGAAACATAATCTTGAACAGCTGTTCACAATGAAAGCAAATTGATTGCATTTTTTCTTTACAGACAGCGCTCGCGAAGATTTCGATTTCCTAATAAGATAAGGTGCACTAAATTTTTTTGCTGACTTTGATTTTTCTTCTCACGCAATGATAATTAGCACTCAGTGATTGTCCTTTTTTGTATCATGATCGCATCGGAGGCTTCTGCGGTCACGTTTTGGGTTCCAAACCACTGTAAGATTTATTACAGAGTATATGAGATGGTTAAGTAGGTTTTATAAAGAGCAACCGTGGACTAAAGATTTTATAGATGTAAGAGAATTTGCTCGGAATGGATTCTATCACGTAAAACCTCGTACTTATTCCGATTTGTTTCAATATGAATATTATTGAGTATTTTTATTTTCGTGGACAGAAGACTCACGAGCATTTTATTGTGTTATTCATGAGCATCATAAATGGTCTCTGAGATGTTTTTATGCATCTTTCTTCTTAACAAGATTTATAAACGGAGACACTCATAATGATTCACGGTTTCATTCAGTGGACGATTTCGACGCGTTTTATTTATTGCTCGATGCGTGGATAGAAAACGACATTAGCATTGATGAATGTGGTAAAAGATGAACATGAAATTATTAAAGTGTGGGTACAAAAATTTTTATTTCTAAATGTCATATATTTTTTACTTTATTAATTTTTAATTGAAGAGGCTATGAAGAAAGATCGCATTTATTTTTTACAGGGAGGTTAAGATCTCGTAATGCTCAACAGATGACAGCAGCGATTCGGTCATCGCATCTATATCACAATTCATTGCATCATTTCCTATTGAAAACCCAATGAAAAACGATCTTTTATTATTCATAGTATTTTTTTATTAAATAAGATTTATATTAAAGAATTAAGAAAAAAAAATAGATTTTTTACATAAAATTTACATTAATTTACAGAATTTTCAAATGAATGGAGGAATGCACATGAAATCTGATAGTATTATAGCTTTTTGCAATGACTTTACGGTAGTTTTCATTAAGGCAAAGAATATACTAATTATTCGATGCTTTAATTTTTAAAGTAAGTACATGTATAATACCTAATGTTTCACCAAAAATACGATAATACAGTAAACGATTATGAAATGTCGTTGTATAACAACGCTATAGAATAAAGGGCGAATTTGCCTTAGAAGCTCAAGCAAGCATTACGTAAAACGGGTAAATTTAAAATACGTAAAGCTATGTATTTGGCAACCATGAGAAAAATGACAGTATTTTTCAAAGTTTTTAAAAATTTTCCATGACCTCCTGTTTTATTGGAAATTACATATTGCCTGTAAAATGTAATATCACTGTTATCTCATTCAGTAACCGTGGTAAAACGAAAAGAAGATCACGGATGAATTAAAGGAAATTCTCAGAATCCCTTCGAATCGAACCAGAGACCATTAAAATACCCAATGTGGTTAGTTTATGTTATAAAATAAATGCATAGTAAAATTTTGAAATGTCGGACTTCATTTTGAATCACCCTGTATATTTATTGCGGCATTGCTAGTGTCTAATTTATGAAAATTGCCTTAATCTAAATGAAAATTGTGCTAAAGTTATTGAAATCTGCAGTCTTCTAAGTGAAATCTATCGTAACGTCACTGCAAAAAGTATAAAAAAACTTATCTGTTCTCGAGTACATTCCATTACTCTTCATTTTCCAGGTTTTCTTCTTCTAAATTCTCCATTGATGGGATTTCTAAAGATTTTCTTGTTGATGTGCTTCCCGCTACCGTCACTGCTATCGCCGCTGCTCAACCACCAGCCATAGTCACAGTCACTGCTGCTCCTCCATCTACCATCGTCACCTTATAAATTCACATCATCTTAATATTTCAGACAATAAATAGTTGATTTGAGTTTCCTAAAATATAGAAAAGTATTTGATTTACTTTTTAAACGTTATGAATTTTTCGCTATATAATAAAAAAAAATGATTATTGAAAAGGAGTACGTATGTATAAAGAGGTTGCATCATGGGCTTACTTGCTTTCTAACAATAGAAACAAAGATAGACTAAATAGACTAATTTATTAAACACCTACGCGTTTTGTGGAAACCACATCATCAGGGTAGGATACAACTACGTTCAGTCAAGAACGGAGGCCTGTTTTTATGGCCATATCCCTCCAATCAGAAAACTTTCTCACTGGAGGGGTTTACAACAGCAGGAAATCCAATGATTGTATGATGATCCAGTTTGTATGATGATTGGATTTCCTGCTGTTGTAAACCCCTCCAATGAGAAAGTTTTCTGATTGGAGGGGTATGGCCATAAAAACAGGCCTCCGTTCTTGACTGAACTTAGTTGTATCCTACCCTGATGATGTGGTTTCCACGAAACGCGTAGGTGTTTAATAAATTAATTACCAAACTTGCTATTTAGTCTATCTTTGTTTCTATCGTATATATAAGTTGTGAAAGATATTCTATAAAGAAAAAACAAATTAAAAAAAAAAGAAGTCAATTGTATTTTACTTTTTTTAAAAAAAGTTACCTACTATATCCATTTAGATTAGTGATGTCCGTTGGATCCGGATCTGAAAATATCCGGATTCGGATCTAGAAATATCCGGGTCCGTATCCGGATCTCGGATTTCGGATCCTTTCACTGGATGCGTATTAAGACTAATTAGGACTTAAGAGGACTAGGCTAACACTTAATAAAAGCTTTTATAAACTGCTTTCAGAAAAAGTTTGCATATACACAATTTCCTGATACAGGATCCGAATTTCGGATCTCGGATCCAAGATCCGGATCTCTGATTTCTGACCAAGATCCGGATCTCTGATCTCTGACCTCTGACCTAGGTCCGAAAAAAGGATCCGGATATCGGGATCTTGAATTATCCGGATCTTGACATCACTAATCTAGATATGTGACGGGACGTGCACGATATTAAATTATCGTACACGGCCCGACACTACAGATATGTGAAAGAAGCATATCTGTGTTCGCTATAGTAGAAATTATTGACTCTTAAAATAAACCGAAAAAGTAAAGATCGTATAGGGGTAACGCTCAGAAATATCAGGGAATAGAAAGGGAATTGGGGAGTTTTGTTGAATAAGCTAGATTAATCAATCTTAGGGGTATGAATGCTTACAAGAGAATAAAACTCAATCGAACCCAAAGGGTGAGTGACTGATCTCTCTCGACTTAAACAAGAAAAAATTGGTATTAGTATATCAGTAGAAAGAAAACTTTATTCATAAATTTTGTGTAATTGATGCAAGTCAGGAAAAGTAGGCCTAGAGCCCGCTTTTGTGTAAGGATTAGGAGTCGAAAAATACGAACAATGAGCAAGAGAGTGAAGGTGTGGGGGTTGCCCAGACAACGAGAGAAGAAAGAGGAAATTCCGAGAAAGAGAAATGAGAACAATAAAAATCAAGGTCAAGGTGGAGAGGAAATGATATGCAAAAAGGAGAGAAAAAACACAGAGGAGGTGGAGATTTCAAAGCGTGTAGTCGAAAACTAGCAGCAAAAAAAATTCAGCGATCGACAACCTGAAGGCGACGGACGAGACGACGGCACCAGCGACCCAGACGGCCTGGTAGGCCTATCCGATCCCGCTTGACGAGAGGTGAGCAAGCGTGCGGTAAGCGAACGTGGTCAGGGGCTTGGCAACAGGTGACTAGACGCAGGGGTACACTGCGAGAATCGGGATCATGCTCCCTACGCCGGGGTACCTAAGTGTGTTTGACCTGTGCTGTCGCTTTCGTCGTGCGCCGCTCATAGACTGGGCTTGAGAGCGAGGACGAAGAGGCAGCAGAGCCGGGCAGGCCTGACCGCGTAGTGCGGCCGTTGCAGTTTCGACACCGAGAGAGAGAGAGCCGGAATCAACGCACCCGTCGTAGCGGACAGCATCCGCAGCACCCAGGCAGAAAAGTGAGAGTAGACACGAATCCAGCTGAAATCATCGTATCGACATCAGATGCGTCAATGTACAGATAAGTGCACAAAAACTAAAATTACAGGCCTGCGCGAAAGTATTTCAGACTACAGAGTGTGTTATTTGTAATTAAGAAAGGAGGACTGGAGTTTGCCGTGAGATTAAGACATTCTTGCTCCTTACGCCTATTAGAATAAGTAGAATAAATTGTAGTTATTAAGTAAGTCGAGAGAGAGAGAGAGAGAGAGAGACAGTCAAATTATGAATTTTAGAGGTTAAATTTAATAGAGGGCAAAGGGAGAGAGAAAAATTCTGGTGGGTGTAAGAATACAATAATCTTATCGTATGTAAAAGGGATGGATAAAGTTTGATACATTTTGTTGTTTCTTTATTGTGAGATTTTTTTTTTATTTGAAGGGGAGGAGAATAATTTTTGAAGTTTGTAACACTATATTTTTTTTATTTGATTGCTTATTTAATAAATGTGTTAAATATAGATTTGTTGAAGTTGTCTTGATTAAAGATTTACCTTTAGAAATAAATTGTTGGTATATAAGCATTACACTTTGGGTGCGATTGAGCGCATATCCTTGACTAGCATAAAAGGGGGGGAGTAATTAAAATCTTTTTTTTTTATTATGATTGTAAGTCCGACCTGCAACCAGGAGCAGAATATAGAGTAAATGGGATGGTGATAAAAAGGGGAACTAGGGAGTAAGCTTGTTCTTTTCTTTTGTTTGTTGTTTGTTGGGATCTTTGTCTTGGGGTAAATTTAACTGGCATTATAGGAGTACAAGCTAAGATATAAAGTGCGCGTATGTCTCTGAGTTGGGTATTGTTTTCACAGTTGATAAAGGGGGAAGTAAGAGACACTCGGACAAACAATTAGTGTTGTGTCACGTAAGGGAAATATAACGTAATAATTAGTGACAATATATAACACAGAGGCACACCGTAACAATTGGTGTCGTGAACCAGTCGCCAGACTTGTAATGGGAGACAGGTAGGCAAGAATAGGCAGGCGAAGGTAAAAATAGAGCGAGCGCGCTAGCCGTACCAGGGGAAATGGGGACCAAACGATAGTTGATGGAAATGTTGTGCGTTGTTAAATTAATAGAGTAGTCTCTAGCTATTGAAATAAGTGCGGAGTGAGGGTGTTGTTGCGTCACAAAATGCATTGGAACGCCTCAGCATCAACGATCCGTCACAGATAAGATGATATTGACTTTTCAATGAAGTTAGTAACTCATTTATAGCTTCTTACGCAAAAAAAATGATTGAGTCAGGGTTCGTATGGATCCTATCAGGATTAAGATGTCGAGTTCATTTCACAGCTGACAGATGTGGGTTCCGAATAAAAAAATGTTGATGTTGTTCAAAAAAATAAAAAGATATAATAAAATAAAAAATAAAACAATAAAATAAAAATAAAAATGATTGTTTACGAAATCGTATTAAAACACTGAACAAATCTTGTTGAATATTAGGGCTGACCAGTTGTAAAGAGTTAAATGATTCACCCGATGTAGTGGGAGCAGAGCTGTTGAAAACGACACGAAGCTTTGTGGTTAGGCTATATTCTTTGAGAACGCCATGATCAGGTAAAAAGCAGGAAATCTCAGAAAGTGCAGGATCGCAAACGGATATGTGGCCCAAGTCTTCTTATTCTCACATGAACTGTGCATAATGCTGATGCAAGACAGTGTTGGAGGCAAATTTTCTTTCAAGATTTAGCAGAGATTTTTCAGCTATTTCGTATGAGTCACCGAATACTTCTGGAGCCTTATTAAGAGGAATACCGACAATAAATCGACCACTAGAATCACGCTTGGTATGGCTCTTGAAGTGAGATTCACACTCGTCTTCTTCCAAGATGCGAAGCTTAGTGGTATCAATTTCTTCCATTTTCCAGAAATTTTCCAATTGCTCTTGAATGCGAACAGAGCTGCGACTAAAATTACAACGAATATCTGGTGGAGCATTGCAAGGAAACGAACCAGCTACAATCCTTCCAAAATGAGAAGCTTGCAAAATAGGCATTCTGGGTCCAAGTGGAATGCACCGCGTGAGAACAATTTGCCAGAATGAATTTACTCCAAGGAGAATGTCTATTTCTCCAGGGACATTGAAGTGAGGATCAGCCATCTTAAGGCCATGAGGAATGTTTATGTTAGC
Organism: Rhysida immarginata; assembly: GCA_023313115.1. NCBI lineage: Eukaryota > Metazoa > Arthropoda > Chilopoda > Scolopendromorpha > Scolopendridae > Rhysida > Rhysida immarginata. The sequence goes on from JAHWFO010010522.1 coordinate 311,399, forward strand.
AAGATCAAATGGTGTATTGGGCAGATGACCATTAAACTGAGGAACAACCAAACATTGAGATTTTAGGTGATAATTGGATACTCGAGAATGCAAAAGAGTTTCACAACAACAGTGGACACTGGTAGTAGAATTGGTGATGCCCTGGACTTGGATGTTGACTGGAGTTTCAGGCAGCTAGAGCTTCCTACACAGGGAAGAAGTTACAAATGATGAGGTGCTACCACAATCAAGTAGGGCTCTTTCTTGATGAATTTGACCTTGATGATCAACAACATTCACAACAGAGTGGAGAGAATAGCACATTGTTCGGAAGAGGACAACGCCAAAAGGGTGACTGTATCACTTTCAACAACTGACTTCTCAGGGGTGGTTATTGGATCAAGATTTAGAAGAGTGTGATGTCGAGTTTTGCACTTATTGCAGCTGTGCTTAGAACTACAGTTCATAGTGAAGTGACCTTTAGAAAGGCAATTTATGCAGCATCTTAAATTCTTTACTTTGGCAAAATGTTCCTTGACTGGCATAGATTTGAAAATGGAACAAGAGTACAAGTGATGATCTTTATTGCAGACCAGACAAGAGGACGATGTGAAGACGAAAGTTCTTGACGTGGCGGATCACTATTTGTGGTTTAAGCATATCTTTGTTCTAGATTTTCCAATAAAGAGGCTTTGTTTTCTAGAAATTTAATGAGATCATCGAATGAAGTTGGATCAGAAGTAGCAGTCTTGTTTTCAAATTCCTTTACAGTGGAGTTATCTAATTTGGAGTTGATAAGATAGACAAAGAATGCATCTCTCTGATGCTCTTCATTGATCAAAGAATCCAGAGATCAGAGATTTTTCTTGGCAGAGTCTAATAACGTGCGTAATCAATAAATATACTTGATGTGTGCTCACCAGTCCTCATTGGGGCAAGGATTTATTTAAGAATTTGGACTTTTTAACCTTTCCTAAATTATGTACTTTTTATTTCTTTTTTCTTCAACTCTTCACATTAGATCTTTTATGGCAGGAAGTAGTTATATTTTAATGATTCCTAATTTTCCTTTGCTTAACTTTCTTTTGGAAGTTTTTATATTTTCTGAACTTAGAAAATGATTTCTAGACATGAGTTTTTATGGCTTATTCTAAATGATTACACCATTTATATTCTCTTATCTTACTAGTTCATTTTGTAAGTAACTGTTATTTCTGCTTGAAATTTTCTTTTTATCAGAAAACTGCTTGCTTGTACATTGTGTGACAGGATGTGCACGATATTAAATTATCGTACACGACCCGACACTACAGATATGCTAAAGAGACATATCTGTGTTAGCTGTATGATGAATTATTGGCTCTAAAAATAAAAGTAAAAGGTAAAGATCGTGTAGTGGAGACACTTTGGAAATATCAGGGAATAAGAAGGAGGGAATTGGGGAGTTTGAGTAGGTTATATTAATCTAAAATTTTGTTATATGAATTCTTACAAAAGCATATAACTCAGTTGGACCCAATAGGTGAATGGCTGATCTCTCTCAAAAAAAACCAAAAAAAAACAGTATAAGAATAACAGGAGAAGAAGATATTTTATTCAAAATTTTCATATTTTACCCAAGTTAAGAAAAGTATGCCTAGAGCCCGCTTTGTTAAAGGATTAATAGGCAAAAAGTGCAAACAATGAGCAAGGGAGTGAAGGAGTGGCTTTGCCTAGACAATGAAGTGTGAAAGGGGAAGTTCTGAGAAACAGAAGCAAGAAACAATGAAATCAAGGTCAAGGTGGAGAGGAAATGGGATACGAAAAAAGAGAAGAGAGAGAGAGATGATTGAGAGACCTCAAAGAGTGCAGTCATCCCTGAGTAGCTAGAGAAATTCACTTCTAGTAGTAATGAAACCTAAGGTTCGTTTTCTTGAAAAAGGAAGAAAAGAACACAATATATAACAGTGTAGAAGTGGAGAGAAGAGACAGGGTTGGTGAAGCCGGAGAAATCAGAGATCGACAGACGAGAGGCGGCGGACAAGACGACGGCACCAGCGACTCAGACGGCCGTGTAGGCCTGCCTGATCCCGCATGACGACGAGCGTGTAAGCGAGAGGTAAGCGAACATGGTCAAGGGTTTGGCAACAGGTGACTAGAACACAGGGGTATACGGCAAGAAACGGGACCGTGTGCCCTGAGCCGGGATACCTAGTTGTGTTCGATCTGTGCTGTCTCTCTCGGCATGCGCCCCTCATTAACTGTGCTTGAGGGCGAGGACGTGTGGAGGCAGCAAGCCAAGCAGACCGGACTGCGTAGCGTGACCGAAGCAGCATCGTGACCGAGAGAGAGAAGAAAGCATCGCACCCCGACGGAATCGCCCAGATACCGTGGCAGTCCCAGGAGGAGAGTGGCCGTGGCCTACGGGATTCAGCTGAAATCATCATGCAGACATCAGAGACTTCAATTTAAACAGATAAGTGCACAAACTAAATTACAGGCATGCACGGTAATTAGTACTGAATACAGGAAATGATAATTGTGAAAGAAAGAGAGACTTGGGTTTTCTTTAAGGGTTAAGCAGAACATTCTTTGCTCATTGAGTTTATGTTGTTTAAGAGTAGCAATTTGTAGTTAGTAATTAAGTTGGGAGAGACAGCCAAGTTATGAACCTAATAAGTAAATTTTAATAAAAAAAAAAAAAAAAAAAAAAAGGAAAGGGTGAGTTAAGAATATTATAATCCTGTAGGGTGCAAAGGGGTTGGTAAAATTTTCTTTTTTTTGCTTTTTGTTAAAATTGTGGGAATATTTTAATGGAGGGGAAGGATAATAATTCTTGTTGTTTGTAACAGTTTACTTTTTATTTATCTTATTTTTTATCTAATAAATGTTTTAAATATATATTTGGTGGATTTGTTTCTGTTAAATTTGTCTTTAGCTCTAAATGTTGATATATAAGTATTACACCTTGGGTACAATTGAGTGCATATTAATGACTACTGTGTAAAGGGGGAGTAATTAAATTTTTGCTATAAGTCCGATCTGCAACCAGGAGCAGAGAAGGGGGTTAAAGGGGTCGATTGTAATAGAGGGAACCGGGTGCGTAAGTTTTTTTTTTATTTTATCCTAATATGGAAATTTGATAAATTTTGTTGTGTTTTCTTTGTTTGGTTGAAATTTAACTGGTCTTATAATAATATAGGGGGAAAGGCAAAAAGGTAACTACCACTATATGATCTAATAATAAAAAAAAAAAATTTATATTGCGGCACAGGTGAGAGAGTATTGGAAGACAATTAGAGTTTAAGAATAAGTTATAAGATTTAAGTCTGGGTAAGAGATCAAGGGAATTAGGAGGACAGCTTAGGTAATATTAAGGGAGTAAATGTTAGAATTTAAAGTGTGTGGTGAGTGCTCTTTAATCAAGTAAGGGTTATTAGAGAAGGTAACACACTAGCTAAAGGAAGGTAGAGCAACGCCACATCACAATTGCAAATTGTTCTTGCTATATCTATGCAGACTTTGAAAGGTCCTTTTCAGGATTTACCTTGTGTTGGCCACACAATCTTCTTGTAACTTGTTATATATTCTCCAAAGTTTTCTCATTCTCAGTTTTAACTTGAGACATTGAATTAATAAATAATTCTAATATTTATTTTTCAATTGTACCTAGGCAGTGGCTGATTGATTCATTTCTTAATCATCTTCTGATTATTTCTCTCTTCCAATTTATAAACACTTACATGTATATGTGTTTTGGCATTTTGATTATGCTGTTTTTCTTTTCAGAAATATTTATCATTCACTATAATTTGACTCATGTCTATATCTTTTTTTTTTTTTTTTTTTTTTTTTTTTATAAATATTTTTAATTTATTTTAATTTTTATAATTTTTAAAACTTTTTTTTTTTTTTTTTTTTTTTTTTTTTACAAGCAATTATTCTTATTTGAAGGACATTATTACGTGTATATGATTATTTTTCATTAATTTCAATATATACTTTTTTTTCCAAGGGGATTATTTAATAATTTTTCTTTCCTCCTTTCAATAATTTCTTATCTTTTAGCATATTTTAATGTGGGTGTTTTCTTTAAACAGAAAAGTTTATCTCTAGAATTGGATTCTGTTATTAAGTTTGTCACGGAATGTAATTGTTTGAATTTAATGTAATTAACAGAAGTTTATTTATCTTACCAATTAATTACCGATATCTTTTGGGGAAATCTTTTTAATTTCTTTTTATTCCTTTGAATAAATTGCTTGACAAACGTTTCTTGTTGTTTTAATTTCTTTCCTACCACATTTAGATGGAATACTATTTTGTTGAATTATGGCAACTTTCTTTTTAGTTAAATAATTTTACTATACAACGCATTTAATCTTTCCTATAAGGGAACCTGTTATTTAAAAACCACTATCGATCACAAATTAATTTATTGCAACTTTAAGTCACTTTAGTCATGACATAGTTTTATCTTAAAAGATAACTCGTATGTTATTTTTGACCAAGTTTAATTCTAAACTATTCTTAAAGTTGATACTTTGACATTACTCATTTGCTCGTAATCTCATGGCATCACACAATGAAGTTAAACTGTCGTCATCCAGAGTTCAAGTTAGACTGCTATTTAATGTCTGGCTAAGTCCTAATCTCGCTTGGGGCAACACAAAAAAATTTTAATCGAGATTTTAACGAAGAGTTAGTTTTAACTGACGTTGTTGCAACCGGCCGTTAGTGGTACTTGTCCTTTAATTCCAATTTAAGCTAATTTCTTTCTAAAATCTTTCTAAAATCGAAATTTTGGATCCCAATAAATAAATATTAATGTGTATAACAACTGATTAATTTTATTCTTTAATTTTAATATAAATTTCAAAATTTGGATATTAACCATTCCAAAAAATCTTGGAATACTATAAAGAAGAGAGTACTAGACTGTAACACGAATGGAGTTTAAGGTCTTATAGACTGTTAATGCAGGATCAAAGCATTGCGGGTTGCTAATCTGGTAGAATTTCTGCCAGAAATATCTGTTAGTTGCCAAAAATGTTTAAATTGATTTAAAAAATATAATTTGTTTTTCTTTTTAGGTATATTCCTGTATTAATGGCCCAAGGTAAAATCTACTGGGATCTTGAAAATTTGCCACAAGTGGAAAAAATCTTCAAAAAGTCATCCGATTTTTGCAACAAGCATGATGTGTGGAAACTTAATGTAGCTCATGTTCTCTTTATGCAAGAGAACAAATTTAAAGAAGCTACTGCATTCTACGAGCCAATTGTGAAAAAAAATTATGATAATGTAAGATACTTTCATATTATTACACATATTATATACTTACATGCAGAAATATTAATTTTTTTCCTAATCTATTTACTTTTGTTTGTTCAAGCCAGGAATTGGGTCAAAATATATTGTTAGAATTAATGCAGATATGGATGGGATCTATTAATTGGACACAGATCAGCTTTGATTTGTTCTTTCCATTTTCTTAAAAATATATAAAAAGGAAGTTGATGATTTCCACGTACGTTTTTATATTATATGAATGGTTAACCTGGAGCCAGAACAGTTCAGGGACTGTCACTCCTTATTCTGATGAAGTTCAAACACAATCTGATCTAATTTTTTGTATTCCTGTTTTAACTTTTTGGTGTTTTAGTTGTTAAATCATCATTGGATCTGTGGAAATTTAGCCTAGCAGGGGATCAGCCTATTGAGGCTTTGCTTGGTCTTCCAAGCTTGTTAGTAAAGGGACAAACACAAACATCCATGCCCTCAGAGGGATTTGAACCCGTGACTCGCTGGTTTTGAGAGCAACAAGACCTGCGCTTTCGGCCACCAAGCCAGCTTTAACATGCTCAATGTTAACAAATTTTTTTCATTACCAAATTTATTATAGCCCTAGAAAACATTTTGCCATTTTGTTACAGAATTTTTTATTTAATAATAATCACCCTTACTTTTTATATTCTATTTGAAATGTTATCCAACTATAAATAAAGTAGAACATGTGTTGCATTGTTGGCCCTCACTTAAAGCACCTGCCGGAACTGAAAAGCCACCTGACTATTGTTGTCTGAGCAACAATTTTTATCATTCAATAACAAAACTATAAATAAAGGAGAAAATGTGAGTTCATCAAACGAAACAATTTGAATGAATTAAATTTGATGATACTAATTACCACACAAATTGCGCGTGGGCCCCGTTCATAATCTACATAAAAACAACCCTGGGATTATTTGTTTTATGAGTTATGAAACATCAATAAACAAATCAAGTCTTGGGATTGTTTTTTACTTGTTGTAAATTTTTCCAGGTTTTCCAAGTTCATAAACTATCTGCGTGTTGTTAAAATCAACAGTGATGGAATCAGAGACAACAGATTGCATCGAAACTGTTGTTAAATTATCTGATGAGCTCCGTTGAGTCTCGTCGGAATTCTGGGTTGGAGAGTATGATTTGCAACAACCCAAAGTGATGTTTTCTTCGTTGAATCAGATCACGTGACCTGTTTGCGAACAAAAAATAATGATGACATAAGATGTGAAGAACCCATGGTGGAGATATCAAACCACTCTATGTAATAAATTACTTTTGCCCACTTTTTAGGTAGTAAATCGAAATAGTAGACCATTGTTCAGTTAAAATATCTTCATTACTACCGATTAAAATTCTTTTCGTGAAAATTTCTGAGCCGTAGTGAGGAAAAGGGCCTACCCGGGCCTTAGCCCAGGGCCCTTGCATAGGGGAGCCGCCAGAGCTATACAGAATACATTAAGGGGACACAAAATGAAATTAGGGAGTGCAATTTGTCCGGGGCCCAATTTACTAAGCTATGGCACTGAACTAAGTCGTTGAATTGAGATAATTCATCGCAAGGTCAGCCATATTTGTTTTGCTGATGACTGTTTAGGCATCAATCATGTTGTTAAATAGCGCTATCGTTGACTACAACACTCGTTGCATCAGTCAACGAAAGCGATGATTTTAACAACATGCGGTATGTCTGTGATTGTTGATTTTATATTTCTGTTGCCTTTGAAACAATCTCTCCAGATTACCGTAATTTTAGGCAGTAACACCGCAGCAGCAAAAATTTAACATAAATGTAAAATCTCCCGAAAGAGTGCGATCGCGGGTACAAGTGGCCGAAATGAGATTTCTGAGAGGTGTGGCAGGTGTTTCCCTACTAGATAGAGTGTACAGCAGCACAATAAGGGAATCTTTAGGTGTTGAGCCGCTACTTCTCCACATTAAGAGATCTCAGTTGCGCTGGTATGGCCACGTGATATGGATGCCGCAAACTAGTCTTCCTAGGCAGTTGTTATTTTCCAAGCCGGTGGGTAAGAGACCAAGGTGTCAGCCTAGAAACAGGTGGCTAGACTACATGGAGAATCTGGGTTTGAGTCGCTTGGATATTACCAGGGAGGACATGCGCCTGATGGCAGAAGATCGCGATCGCTGGAGATCCTCCATAGGGCTGCTGCCCCCGCGACCCTAATGGATAAGAAGGTTTGAAAAGTAAGTAAGTAAGTATGTAAAATCTCCGACAGTAACACTGCACCCCCCCCCCCACCACCACACACGCAATCAGTAATCTAAAAAAGTTTTCTTATATGCTTCAATAAAAGTAATATACATATCAGTGGGAAAAATTTTTAATTTCGTACATATAATATATTTCTGCATACATTTCCTCCAGCGCCTAATACATTTTTCGTCGAGTCCTAACTGCCTTGCTGCTGCACGATTGCCGTTAGGCCTTTTCAATCTTGGCTGTTAGTTTAAAAGCTGTTGTATAGCTTGCACGTTGCTTTGGCGAATTTGAAACGTACTCTGGTCATGGTGAAGATATACTCCACCATGCCCTTGCTTATAATAATAATAATAATAATAATAATAATAATAATAATAAATAATATATATAAAATACTGGTGTTTCTAACACCTCTCAAGCGCTCTCGTGACCGTCTAGCCCCGCGCAAGCGCTCGTGAATCTTTCTGTCAGCCCCGAGCGTTAAAACTCAAAAATCTACGTATGAGAAAGACGAAACTTTAAAGAAAATTCGAAACGTAAGAGGAATTTTAAAAAATAAAAAATATAAAACAAACTTCGCTTTTATCTTCAGTTCCTTCGCCCTTACCGTGTATCCATGTTGGGGATTGTTACAATTGAATGTCACGCATGCATGCAATAGATGTTGTATCATTGTTAATGCCGCGAATCTTGTGTACAATTACCTTTTTTCTATTATGTTAATAAAATGTGTTATTGAATCTTAATCCTTTAACTCTGCACAATTCCTACTGCGCTCATTAAAAGTAAACCGATCGGAATAAACGGCTCTCGATCCAACAGGAGATGGCAAATATTATTAATGTCCCTGCATAGAGCCTCTATTCAAGGAGAATGTGGAAACGTGGATTCTACACATACAAGCCTTACTCATCAAAAGTGATTTATGGGAATATACATCTGGAGAACTTCCACAACCAAAAAAAGGAAGAGGATTCCAAGGCACATGCTGAATGGATACGACAAGACCGAAAAGCTAGATCGGATATTATACTCTCCATCGGCCCTTCAGAGCTGAAACACATCAAAGGATGCGAAACCTCCAAAGAAGTATGGGACAAGCTCAAAGGTGTTTATTCACCAAAAGGCCCTGCTCGGACCATTGTACTTCTCAAATTCCTTTTGAAATTAAAAATGTCAGAAGAAAGTGACGTTCGCATGCATATAGCAGAATTCATCGACACCGTAGATAAGCTTGCTACTATGGATATCGACATAAATGAAAAGTTGCTTGTAATCATGCTGTTGCTTAGCCTACCAGATATTGAAACTTTAACTTTTCAAATGCGCTATGGAGTCACGGGATTCATTACCCGATATTGAAACTTTAAAATTCAAAATCATAGAATATAGGAACGAAAGGTTGAGTATGTTAATGAAAATAACAATGTTCTCTACTCGGAGTAAAAATTTCGTAGGAATCAGCCGACAAAATTTAATAATGAAAATAATCGTAATCTTCGGAAGAAAACTAAATGTCGATTTTGCAAAAAAAAATGGGACATAAAGTAGAAGGCTGTTTCTTCAGAAAGAATAAAGAAGGCAAGAAAGATGCCAACTGCTTGCCCCTGCCTACTCATTCGCAGTCAGACGAAAGTAACTACTTCATATGTGACTGAATGAAAATGGAAGAGTGTTGCTTAGATAATGGATGCACATTGCATATGATGCACAACGAAAAACCTTCACAGTCACAAAGCAAGTGAACAGCGAACTGAAATTTGCAAACGGAGAGACTGCCAAACTTGACGTTAAGGGATGCGCACGATTTACGACGATTGTCGATGGTGATACAAAAAGAATCAAACTCAACGACACACTTTATGTACCACTGACTAAGTGCTAATTTGATATCAGTCGCCAAGATCGCACACAAGAACTAACGAGTAGTATTCACGAAGCACAAGGCAATAATAAAGGATACTAATGGGAAGACACAGATGATGGCTCTTCGCAAGAACAATCTTTATTTCATTCAAGAGGCTCCTGAATCAGTCCTATCTGTGATGCCTAGCCAAGAATCGTTGATAGATCTTTGGCATAATCGGCTAGGGCATATCAACTCAAAAGACCTACAAATCATGTCGAGCGGACGGATAGTTATGGGTATTAAGTTAAATACGAGCAGCAAACTGTCTCAGTGTTTCGTTTGCACCCTCAGAGAATTCCTTTCCACTCTTCGCATCAGAGGTCTCGAGGACTCTTAGACATCATTCACACTGATATAATATGTGGACCCATGCGTACTCAATCTTGGGGAGGTGCAAAGTACTTCCTAACATGTATAGATGATCACAGTAGTTGGTGTGAAGTATACTTCCTAACTGAAGTATTCGACAAATTCATGCAGTACAAGCAGTTCGTCGAAACCTTGAATGGCCGCAAAATAAAAAGTGTTCAATCGGATAATGGCACAGAATATAATAATAAGACTATGAATGATTTCTTCCAAAAAGAGGGCACACAACATCGATTTTCTGCACCGTATATGCCGGAACAAAACTGAGTAGCTGAACGGATAAACCGATCGCTAGTTCAAGTGACTCGATGCTTACTAATCCAGTCTGGGTTACCACCTGCATTTTGGGCTGAAGCGATAGCGACAGCTAATCACGTCTGGAATCGATGCGTCTCTAAAAGCCTGAAAGGGAAGACTCCATTAGAATTATGGACCAAAAAACGCCCAAATATTACCTATTTCCGTAAGTTTGGATGCCGCGCCTTTGCCCTTGACAAGCTTCAAACCAAGGAAAGTTGGATGTGCGTGCCACCGAAGGAATATTTGTTGGTTATTCTAATACCTCCAAAGCAAATCGAATCTGGATCCCGAAGTTTTAAAAAGTCCATGTGACACTAAAATTCATTGAATCAGAATATGGAAGCGGACAGAAAGAAGGTGCTCCAGAACAACTTCGATCATTTATAGACATTGATGCCACAATCAATGGAGAAACCATAATCGGTTTTGATGTTCGAGTTGAATCTCCTTTGTCACACATCCCTGACTTAGAGAGTCAACTACAGACACGCCTCCAATTCCTCCACAGAGAAAACCTGGTCGACCAAAGAAGATTCGTACTGGAAAACCTGGCAGACCCCCGAAATCACGAACAGTAGAAGACACTGCACTTCGTGAAACGACCTTAAATGAAAATGACAATATAGGAGAAATACAGATGGATCCACAAATCTCCATGATGGCTACAGAAGTACGACTTTCGGATGCTATAAATGGAGCTGATGAACAAGAATGGAGAGATGCAATGTACACAGAAATTAAAAGTATAATAGCTAATGATACGTGGGAGCTAGTACCACGAGGAAAAGAAAAGCCAATCGGATCCCGTATTATATTAAGAAATAAATATTCAACGGATGGAAAATTAGATCAATGAAAGGCTAGAGTAGTAGCACAAGGATATTCTCAACGTCCTGGAGTGGACTTTATAGAAACATTTGCTCCCATTGCCAGACTTAGTTCCCTTTGAACTGTAATTGCACTAGCAGCAGAAAAGGACTTGAAATTGGCACAACTCGATGTTAAAACAGCATACTTAAATGGCTACTTGGACACAACAGTGTACATGGAAATTCTGGAACTGTTTAAGGAGATGCTGGATAGGATAATTCTCGACCAACCTCAATCTGTCTTGGCAAAAAATGCTCACAAAATGCTAAACCAATTACAAACTAAAAAAGGCGCTCTACGGACTTAAACAAGCAGGTCGCCAATGGCATTTAACACTGAAAAAGGTGCTCTAGGTTACAGCCCATGCGGAGCTGATCCATGCATTTTCACAAACAATGATAGAGATGTTATAATAACTGTATATGTGTACGATTTCATCATTGCCTATCAGAAGCCAGAGCAAATAGAAGCCTTGAAAAATAATCTGCACAAACACTTCGCCATAAAAGACTTAAGTGAAGCGAAGTTTTGTCTAGGTATAGAAATCGAAAGAACGGAGAATTCTATACACCTCTCACAAAAGGGATACATCAGAGATCTTTTGAAGAAGTTCAGAATGACAGACTGTAAACCCGCTCATACACCTATTGCGTCGGGGAAATTAGACTTCACTCAAGAAAAAGATCAACCTGAAGAAGCCGAGAGGAAGCCACCATATCCATACAGAGAATTGATCAGCAGCCTCATGTACCTAGCAATGGCTATATGCCCAGATATCGAAAGCTCATAATAAGTGCTCTCAGCCAATTCAATGATAAATTCAATAAAAGCCATTGGATGGTTGCGAAACATGTTTTACGGTATCTTAAAGGAACCCCTGAATTGACCCTCAAATTCCGAAAATCCGGAAATGGTCTCGTCGGATATGCAGATGCAGACTGGGGAAGCTGCGTGATTGATCTAAGATCGTATACTGGTTACGTGTTCATCTTGGGAGAAGCTGCTATCTCATGGGAAAGTCATAAACAAAGAACTGTAGCCCTCTCGTCTACAGAGGCCGAATACATGAGCCTATCGGATGCGATGAAAGAAACCATCTACTTGATGAACTTTATCAACGAGGTCAACCCTTCCCAGACTTCTGAAGTGACCATGTACTATGACAATCGAGGAGCTACTAAACTAGCCAAAAATCCAGTGATTCACAATATATCGAAGCACATAGACATCAGGTATCACTTCATACGTGAAATGTTGTGCAATCAACCTATTGCAGTGAAATATATTCCTACAGAGGACATGTTAGCTGACATGCTGACTAAATCCCTAGCCACATCCAATCATCAAGCCTCAAAAACTTTTCCTATTCAGAGACTTTCAGTTGAGAAGGGGTGTTAGGGATTGTTACAATTGAATGTCACGCGTGCTTGCAATAGATGTTGTATCATTGTTAATGCCGCGAATCTCATGTACAATTACTATTTTTCTATTTTGTTAATAAAATGCGTTATTGAATGTGTCGATTTTAAGACTGTCAGCTTAATCCTTTAACTCTACACAATTCCTACAATCCAGCTATAAGAAATTTTAATTAAAAAACAGAAAAGAAATACGCTAACAGGCAACTTATTCTCCTTAAAGACAAATTTCGTTTCACGTTTTCAGTATATCCATGTGTGGCTGCGGGAGCGTAGCGCGTCGCCGTCACCTAAAAGGGAAGATTTATCCTAAAAAAACGTGTATCCTGATGTGTTTTGTGCCTTCAGATTCATTACAAAACTATAAACGCATTCGGAACATACTTCAAGGTGGGATATGCTTTCACTGTCGGCCATTATTGCGAAGCGAAAGTGGTGAAAGTGATCAGGTTCGCTTAAACGTGAACAGATTTGAAAGTTGATAATGTTGGTCATGTAGTGAACAATGAAAATAAGGGCGGGAAGTTTTTAGATGCACTGCTCACGTTGATCGATGAACATGGGCGGACTGGCAGTCTAAATCATACCAGGCAGGTACCGGGAAAAATCGGCGAAAGCGGCCCTCAGTCACGAGAAAGCAAAGGCATCCGTCCGGCCCGCGGCCCACCGGGTTTTTTCCCGGTGACCCGGTGGTTCAATCCGCCACTGTCGATGTACGCTCACGCTCGATCGCTATCGGAGTGAATTTTTAATTAATAGGGATGTGAATTCATCAATAAATATAAGTCAAGGAATATAGTGTCACTACTAATTTTATATCGTTGAGAGAACGATATGAAGTAGGCCTAAAATTGTGGGTAGAATTTTTTTTTTTTAATTTTTGTAAAATCTCCGACGGTAGCGCCACAGCGGCTGATAGGCCGCACACACCAAAATTTTCACTTTTATTAACAGAAATGCCGCGGCACTACTGCTGAAAATTATGGTATATCATTTTGTAAAATAAAAATATACTGTAACTATATCATTCTTGCTTTTGTTCAAAATTAAATAACTTTTTATTTTTTAATAAATGAGTGACTGTACTAAGGCTTTAAAAATGGATTCCCACAGAAATGGTTCGCCATTTATTCTTAAAATGTGGTATTAACCAATGCATTAGATGGAACAGAGGACAATAAGCTTTATGAGGAGTCCGATGATGATTTGTGTGAAGCAAGATGAGACTGAAGGCGATGTAGATGATTAATATGAGACTGACAATGAAGTGCATGACAATTTTCATCAACTCTTTGGAGAGTTAGATGAAGAAGCAGCTATGTTTGATTATTTTCCCATACACTGAATTTGTTACCATAAATTTAATCTTTTGTTGCACAACAAAAACTGCCTATAAAAGTTGTGTTCTACAGGGCGAGTCAAAAGTCTCCTGACTCAGAGTTTAAAAAATGTTTGCTGCAAAATCATAAAATTATTGTGCAACGATAAGTGCGGTATTTCCGACGGATTGAAATACTAAGAATATACGAATAAGTCTGTTATTTAGATACCATACTCCTGTAGGTCTAATTTACCTTGTCTAATCCTAGCTAGTTAATTTTTGATCCTTGATATCAGAGTATTGCTTCTTGTGGTTGTTGTATGTGACTTTGGGAACGCGTTCCAAACATGAGAGTACCATGTGACATGATGCTTGCGCGCATGCGAAGTGACATTGTCAATCATGGTTCTCATGCAAGAACGAAGAGTTGCTTTGTTAGAAGCTTATTTTGTCGAAAAATCGTGCAAATGTTGCATTCAGCACTTTCAAAGGAAGTTTCCTGATGCTCCTATACAAGGAAAACAACTGTGTATGATTTTGTAATCTGGTTTTTCTAGGCAAGCTGTATGTTTGATAAGTCTAAAAGTGGCTGACGGGGCGTGAAGTTCAACTTCATGCAGTAACATTCTTGCGCATAAAATACTTGAGCATAAAACTCCTGCGTGTAAAACTCTTGCACTTAAAATCTTAAACCATTTGCAGTAAACAGTGTGCTTTTCTGAATCCAATGAACGAAGCTCTTGCACTACCCAAATTTTGTACGGGCGTGGCTTTAGATGTTTAGTAGCCCTCTGGCAGGCTGAATACGATCCGAAGTGACTTCCACGGAAAGCGCTGCAGGGAAACTTGAATTTTTTCCTGAAACGTAGTCATTACTATGGCCCGTCGGGCACTTTTAGGCTTTTTATACACACTGCCTGTCTCGTGAAACTGGTATACAAGATCATGCACAGTTGTTTTCTCTGGTAAGGTAGCATCAGTAAACTTTCTTTGAAAGCTCTGTATGCAATGTTGGTACAATTTTTCTGCGAAATAAACTTCTAACAAAGCGACTCTCTATTCTTGCGTGAGAACCATGACTGACATAACGCCACTTCTCGCACACGTGCCCGCAAGCATCATGTCATGCGGTCTCTCAAGTTGTGGAACACGTTCCCAAGGTTACATACAACAACCACATAAAGCAATACTCTGATATCTTTTATAGTTATGCAGCAAACATTTTTTAAACTTTGAGTTCGGGGACTTTTGACTTACCCTGTATAATAAATTTTTTCCTCTCAAGTGTTGCCTTTTTTCTTTTTTGCCTCAGCTTATGCTCAAGTCATTCTGTTTTTCCACTATTTGGGATCAGATGAAAAATCAGGGGTCAGCTTATACAGTAATCCATGTATCTTAAAACTTAATGTTTTGAAACTTTTGATAAGGTGCTAACCCATTTAAACCTACTGCCCTTTTAAAAGGACACATCCTTTTTTGAACCATCATACAAAATATGTTGCTGTTACCGAGAGCACTAGGGTGTAGGCTTCCTTCTCAAAAACAGTTAGGTTGCGGGATAAAATCTTGGGATTGATGTTTGTGTTTGTCCTAGGAATGCTTAAAGATACTAGCCATGCGGAATTTGTCTTATGATTGTATTAAGATATTACGAAGGCCATGTGGAGAGGTGCAAAATAACCTACATGTTGATACGCTCAAAATCCTGACAAAACAATCAACCAACAACGAACATTAATTTTAAAATATAATTTTCTTTCATTTTATATAATTGGGGCCTTTCAGAGAAAATCTGAGGCCTGGGGCAATAAATTGTGGTCAAGAAAATAATATCAATGATGTTTAATATTTATTTGATTATAAGATTTAATGATTTCACAGAATCTTTGCACGCTTTAACATTAGCAAATTGTATTACCAAGTTAGGCCTCCTAATACTGGTGTAAAAATAAAGGTGATAAGATTCCAGGAAATTTTAGTGCAAAAGTTTATCGTGTATACAATATGGGGCTAGCGACTTGTTGAACACTGAGTCAGTGGATATAGAAGAGTAGTACCACTATTTGGTCTGAGAAATGCCAACAAATGAAATATTTACTCCTTTCAGGTGTACTTTAACTTACAGAAATGCAGGTTTAATTCAATCTTAAATTAATACCATGGTCATTTGCACCCCCACCAATATTTTAAAAAGGAAAAATAACAATATTTAAAAAAGAAAATAATATTAATAGATTTAATTAAGATTTTACAGCATTTTAGCATTCACAAAAAGTTGTACAATTTGGTACAAAAAACTTGCATTGATGCCTACCCTTAAAAGCAAGTACAAGCGATAAAAGCTGATGTTTTTGTTTAACTTATCGCTAGTGTTCTTTCAAGTACAGTAGACTCGCGGTTAACCAAGCCCCAGTTATCCGAAGCGCTGGGTCACTGGAACCAAGGCGCGCAAACAATCTAAAGAAAATTGATTAAAGCCTTTTGTAGCAAAAATTAATTTAAAATATATTGTTTATATTACTAGTGTAATTATATACGTATGAATTGTTTTGTAATGTAAGTATTAAATAAACACTGTCTTTACAGTAATCTCTTCACGACCAGTGACAAACATGCATTCGTCTATTTCAATTCTATGAACCAAATGAAAAAGTGCTTTTTTTTTAGTAATGAAAGAATAAAGTTATTTGGAAGAGTTTATACTTTTATACGTTCATTTTCCTGCCAGTAGATGGCACTATTGTGTTTATTTTTTATGATGGCTTATTTACAAACTCTTGTATAGCGTTTTTGCTGCTTTATTGTAAAAAATGGATAATTATGCTATGCTGAAATACAGTTGAACCTTGGTTCACGACCAACAATTTCTGTTTCAGTTTATGCACCAATATATTCCAGTTCACAAATTGGCGATGTTACTGACTTTCCATTCTATGCATGCACAGATAGGGTAGGTTACACTTTGTATATGTGTTCACTTTGTATTCGTGTGAATATCGCTCGCAATTTAGGTTTTATATTTTCAGTGTTATTTTTAAAATGCTGCATTGTATCCATGTTAAATTAATGAGAAAAAATTCTGTTTTTTAATTCTGGAATGGGTTAATTGTATTACACCTCGAGACAGCGGTTTCCATACGACAATTAAAAACCAGAAATAATTATAAGTTGAAAATTTCAGAAAAACTTTTTTAATTCTAAAGTATAATCTTCATACAAAAAGTTTTTAACATTTTCTTTTTTGTTTACAAGATATTGTGACAAAACGTTGATGCTGATGCTTCCCAATGCATTTTGGTATGCACAACAACACTCTCGTTTCGCACTTATTTCAATAACTAGAGACTACTCTATCAATTTAACTAAACAATTCATTCCTACTAACTATCATTTGGTCTCTATTCCTATTTACTACGATCGTATAGTGGTCTGTCATTTCTAATATTAAATTCCCTCACTTACCTTAATGTGGCTTAATCTTCACACCTTCCCATTGTTAAAACTCCCCACACCCATTTAATTTAAAACCCCCCTATAGCACTACCCACACCCTCCCTCCGTTTCCATGACAATACTAATCACTTAACAAGCTAACACCATAAAAGAATACACTAAATGGAATCATTTCTTTTTTTTTATAATGTAAACAAAAGAAAGTATGTGCTTTATTTAATATAAATGCTTCAAATAAAGATAGTAATACAAAAGAAAAATAATTAGTCGACTTTGAATTCTGTGATAACATAAGCTCTAATCATGACTACCAACTATGCACTCTACAACAAAATACAACAATAACTAATATCTCTCACTCATATCAGTACTAATATAACTATCAATATCGATCACACTAAATGGACGACACTGGCTCTACTCCTAATGACTTTGCTGCCCTTATCACCATACTCATTATCAAAGAAAATAACAAATCACGTTTATTTATTACACAACACATTGTCTATTGACACACTACACAGTACTTATCTGTCTGGTGTACAGTTACTTGTGAATGCAACCATTAGTTGACACCAAATCGGTGTATACTTTCGCTCGGAGAACACTATGTTTCCGCCGTCGTTCTGTCTTCCTGCCGCTGCGCTTACATGGTCAGTCTGCTTCGCCTTGCTGTCTCTCGGCCAACGATCGGTAGGACCCGTCGGTTCTTGCAAGCTATCCCCCACACACCTCGCTCGCTCTACAGCCCGGCTGTCTGAATTACATCGAGGGGTGCTAGCTATAGGTGTCCCGTGCTGCTTGGAGACCCCAGTGCTCTTATGTCTGCCGATTGACGACTCGGTGGGAGACACGGTCACGAAGCTATACTTTATCGTGCTGACCTCCCCAGTCCACAGTCCCAACCGCTCACGCCCATGCTGTTGCACTGCTTAAATTTTTTCTCAAGTATTTTAAGGTTTTTATTTCCAACAATCCGTGAAAAACGAAAACTTGTTTTGTGACGAATTGCGAAATGGGTTATAAGTCGTATGATCCGAATATTAAACTTTTTAGATCTGCCAGCCGAAACCACCTGCTGCTCAAGCGACTTCACCTACCTTTCGCCGCCAAGGCTCGGAACGGTTGTGAGTGGCTGCTCCCTACATCTTACTGCCGCTTTCACTGGCCTAGCTCCTCTATGGTCCGCTGCTTCGCTCCGGTGTGATCGTCTTGTATCGTAACACGGACTGATAGTTCTTATCCTTCTCTTTCCTCTGGAGTCAGGTCCCTACATCTATTTCAATCGAAGTCTGGGCACATAATATTAAAAATATTTTTTCCATTCTATCTCTCTCCACTGTTCTTACCTGCTTTGACCTTTCACCTTATTGGCTGCTCTGTCGAAATTCCAGGAACTCTGGGTGAAGGTCATTGTTGTGGCAGCTCTTTCTCTACTTCCTCATTCAATTTCCCGCTGAAACTTTTAAACAAAGAAAGCACATGTTTCTGTTGAGCCAAGTGTCGCCATTACAGAACATTCCATTATTATTTATTATCAATTTTCTACTTGCCAATGCTACCAACATAAAACCGAACGGGAGCGATAAAACAAAATGAAATAAAGCCCAAGTTCTCCCTTCGTTTTCTTTTCTATTAAAATTTAATTCCCGTCTTCATAGCTAACAAATTTTCCTATCTTAACGCCTTATACAACCCTCCCCCCCTACTAACTAACAAATGCGATTTCTATTTTCTGCTTTCTTTGCTAATTTCACCCCAATATCCTGTATTACAACTAATATTAGACAACACAGATATGCCTAATAAACGGCATATCTGTAGTGGCGAGCCATGTGAGATATAAAACGAAATATCGCACATGTCCCGTCACAATATGAGAAAAAAACTCAAACACTGCAACACTTGTGACAGCAAAATCCATACATTGCCATTATTAATTAATTTAGCGCTTAATGTTTGCTCCTTTTGCATTAATGACTTCCAGGCACCTTTTATTCATGTCTGTGAATAAATTTTTTAATTTTTGTCGATCAGTTGAATGTAGTTTTTCAGCTGCGTTCACAATGGCATTTCGAAGATTATCAAAGTTTTCAAATGCTCCATGTACATAAACAATGTCAGTAAGCATCGACCAGACATTCTCAACAATGTTTAAATCCATGCTGTAAGGTGGCCAAGCAAGAACTTGGACATTGGCAGTCTGAAAGTAGCTCATTGTGTCATGGGCTGTGTGAATTCTTGCACCATCCTGTTGATAAATTAATTTTTCTTTCTTGAAATGTGATTTTTCCAGTGTGTTCATCCAGGGAACTACTTTCTCCTTCATCTGCTTTATGTAATCATGACGATTTTGATTGCCTTTCACTTCTAAGAGAAGAAAATCACCTGTGGAAGCAAGTGCACAATAGTACATGATAGAACCACCACCAAGCTGTCGTTTTTTTTGATTTTTAAGTCCACGTTCATGTTGCCATGACATTTCATTGTCTGGTCCATCCAATCTGAACCGCTTTTCATCCGAGAAAATTGTTCGTTTCCAGTCGTGTCCTGATTCAAGCCATTCTTGGCATTGTTCAACTCGTTTAGCTCTGATTTTCTTAGCATCTGGTGGGCATTTTGCCTGCTTCTTGTAATTATATTTTAGGCGTTTCATTTGTCTTTGAATTGTACGTCTTGAACCTGGCAAATTTCTGCTCTCTTTTAATACAGCAGCATTAATTCAATGGCCCTCCTCACGAAGTTGAGCATAAGCACGATTTAAATTCATTATTTCATGTCTGTGAAACAATTTGTTGGCTGGCTTATATTTCTTCTTTACTGCATAATCATGATGTATCATAAATTGTACTGTTGACTTTTTCAGTTTCAAGTCTTTTGCAATTTTCCCATACGATTCACCATCCTGGAATTTTCTTTGCCAGGTTCCTAATTTCGACTGGATGAACCATTCCTATTATGTGAAAGCAGTGTCAACTACTGCCTAACACATAAGTGAGAAACTGATGATTTTACTACCTTCTGGTGTCAGAATTATTCAGTTTAAATTTGCATATGGAAATTGCTGGCACATAGATTGCAGGGTTTTCTTGATTGTTTAGTTGTATAACAATACTGATATGTCATTTCACATTTTTAGATATAGTAACAATTTAGGACCTGTGAAGGCTTATTTGTGCCAAAATATTAAAATTAAATTTTCAATGGAATGTTCCAAAAATGGGGGTATGGAAACTGCTGTCTCTGAGTGTAACATTGATTTGAATGGGGAAAGTTGTCTTGGTTCATGAACAACTCTCTTCTTGAACAAAGTCCTGGAATGGATTAAGTTTGTGAACCAAAGTTCCACTGTAAATACTGATTCAGAAATGGAAATATCTGATTTGGATGATTCAGATTCTGAGGAGGATCAGTTGCCAGATATACACTTATTTCTGATCTTATTAGGACGTATGACCTAATCCTCTTCTTCCATTTTACACCTGGTTGTAACTTTCATCCAGGAATTGACTACAAGAAATCAAAAATTCCCAGAATTGTTTTCATACTTTTTTTTTTTTTTTTTTTTTTTTTTTTTAACAAAACAGTCGTTGAAAATTAAATCAATTGCACCAACAAGCCTACCGAAAAGTATTAACATGAGTCAGATATGTATACTTTTTTTGGCATTAACATTCCTGATCAGATTGCAGGGCTGTAGCCAGGATGTTATCTTGGGGGGGGGTCGATTTTCAAAAATTCCAGACTTTTTTCAAAAATTCCACTGAGTCTGTCTTTTTCCATATTTGGGAGGTGGACCTTTTTCCATAATGGGTTGGTCGTCGACCCCCCCCCCCCCCTGACTACGGCCCTGGATTGATCGAGTGTTCGAGAATTTCAGATTATTGTAGCTGTAGTGTTCTGACAGACCTAAATGCAGTTAGAAAAGATTCTCCTGTTACCCTTGTTGAACAATAATTCTCGCTTTTGCAGGAAATGTGCTTGCTGTTAGTGGATCCAGGTGAAAATATTGCAGTTGATGAGTGCCTTTTGTTGTTCAAAGGTCACCTGCATTTTTGTGTGTACATCAAAGACAAACTAGGAAGATTCAGTATGTAGTTATATTGTGCTTATCCAAGTAACCCAGAAATCAGGGGCTACACTGGGAATTTCAACCTGTACATAGGAAAAAACATCTACGATATTCAAATTATCAGGGTGCAGATCAGTTGTCAGTGTCTGAGCAAGTAGTATTTTATCTTACTGACAGTATAATAAACGAAGGTCGAAACATAATAATCGTCAACTGGTATATGTTTTCATGTCTTTCCAAGTTTCTCTTGAAGGAGGAAACTCAGGTTACAGAAACGACCCGCACAAACAGAGGCGTGCTAAAAGAATTGGCTGATGAACATCTAGTGAAAGGATAAGCATGCTTTGTAAGCCAAGATGAACATTTGCTTATAGATACAAGGCTAAGAAAGATGTCTATCTTCTCACAGTACAGTACAAACAGGTTATTATGAGTAAATCAGATTCTCTTGGGAGGGGAAACAAGAATTTGTGCAGAAGCCGGAACTGATAGACAATAATCATCTCATGGGTAGTGTTGATGCTGTACTCTAGGATCTGGAACCATACAATTGTGTCTGAAAAAATATACCTGGTTCAAATTAGGTATCCATGTTGCCCATCGTATGATTCTCGATGCTCAGATTCTATATAATGAAGCTCATGATAAATTATCTTGTGTAGAGATTTCATTGAGCACTTGTGCGACGAACTTTTGCTCCATTACAATAAAGTCTATTCAACAATGAAAGATTTTACTCAAGAACCAAAGTCTCAACAAGAAGACATGCATGCTTTAATACCGCTACCACACACTGAAAAGAAACTAAGACCTACAAAGTGATGCCAAGTGTGTTTCTGTGTGCACATATGCCTGGATTATGTGGAATTGAAGACTTCAAAACATTTCATTAATCTCGAAAACAGATTTGATTATTTTAAAGTTTAATTTTATGTAAACACTATGTAACAGACCAAAAGATTCAGTAAAAGTAATTAATTTTGAATGCATCTTGTTACAATTTATTATTTCCTCTGTTCCAAATTGTATGTTTACTTTTTCATAAATATACTGGGTGATCCAAAAGTGTGTTAAGATTTTTTTTACATTGTTAACGAAATTTTCAGTGTTTGCGCGTGCCTCGTGATTCTTATGAAAGCATTGAATTGCTGGAGAGCAAACACTGAAAATGTCGTTAACAATGTAAAAAAATGTAACACACTTTTGGATCACCTGGTATAATAAAATACAGTAAAATCCCATTACAACATTAACTTAATTAATAAAATAAATGCAATGTAATTTTATTTTATTAAGAAAACAAATAGAAATTTTAAATATTTATGAATAAATAAAAAAAAAAATTAAAAAAATGAAGCAATGAATGCATTTACTGTATTTTCACACCAATAACCCGTATAACATTAACAACCCACTTTAACGTACATTTCAAAATAACGTTCAAATTTAAAATCTCCATCAGAAATCCTAGTCTTCTGATGTTAAAAAGTTTCAGTTTAATGTACCTCAAATTAACGTACATCTTCTTCTTCTACTCAGCCCGCATCTCCTTGGAGATAGGAGACTAGCTGATGAGATTAATGCAGGATCCTGTTTTATGTTGGGTTTAGCAAATTAACGTACATCTCAGATTAACATTCTAATTTTACTTTCCCAAGGTTAAATAACCTCTTCATTACAACGTTCATTGGTCAATACCTTGAACAGCCAATGTGAAAACGACCAATGGCAATGCATCAAAATCACTTCATGTCAGCCAATTGCTTAGTGGCAGCTAATCAGTGTTAGTACAGCCAGTGTTTAGTACAGTAAAAGACTAGCATGTGACTAAGGGTTTACACCTCTGTTGAGTTCATAGATTCAGAGATTCTGAACATCAGATGAAAAAATGAAATTGCAAGTGACGATGAAGACCAAAATGAAAATGGCCGTTTGGAACCGGAGGTAATGCCCGTCTCAACTTTTGTAACAATAGAGGCTATAAAAAGTTTAAGAAATTATTTTACACAGCATGTCGGTGCACCGGACTCATTTTATTTTATACTATGTTGTGTATGGAGGATTTTTTGGGAAGGCAAGTTATGCAAAGAAAGCACACGATAATTACAGATTTTTTTTTTAGAGATTAATCAACTGTGTGATATTTATAATAGGTGATGTATTAAAAACCAAGAGTAAAAAGGGTCAAAGACAGTAGCGTAAATAAGCAATAGCAAATTTAATTAAACAATAATAAGTAGGGCTTACAAAGTTAATAATTTAACAATTAGACATAACAAAATTAAAGGAAAAACGACATGGACAGTGTCGAGTACTCCCTTTGGAGGGGGGAATATTGTAACCCTTACACTCGGAGATTGTCAATTTGCTAATAAGATTAAAGGCGAACAGGCGATCGAAACGCAGCATGTTCATGCATGACTGCGAGCAGGCTAGGGTATAAATGGTAAAAGGATACTTACTGTGTTGAAGATCTTGGAGATGACATGAGAATCGCTGCATAGGTTCTAGCATCTACATGATAGCTTGTCTGGGACTCGATGGATTCTCCCTCCACAGTACCCCGCTTATATACCCCTCTAGCCTTACCCGTCAGCCCATGCGCGGAGTCTCGCTCCTCATTGGCTGCTGTCGCTCTCGACCCTGTTGCCACCTGGTGGTCACTGCATGGAAACGTTCATTTCCTCACAATATTTCCATGTGGACATGTGGGGGTCTCCCGACCATGTGCAAGGGGACAGATATCGAAACCATGTGGGCAGGAGAGGATAAAGAAGTTGCAATTCGTTGCAACTGACGAACGTCACAACTGTAATACTGTACTATTCTGTATCTCTATTCACTAAAATAGTGTAGATCTTTTGTGATTAAAGTAAATATATATCATTCTAAATCTGCTACACTTCATGTATCCCCCCCCCCCCCCAGATTCAGATTAACTTTCAAAACTCCAGTTCCCGTTGTACAGGATTTCGCTATAGTAGACATGTAATTTCAAAGAGAGGAAATACAATTTTCTTAAATAAACTACTGAATAATACGGCGCACTAACCAATTCCTGGCCCAGGATCTTAAAACTGACCACACAATTAGGGCAGCATAAGGGCAAGTACAGGACAAACGCAAGTTCGTCAATGTGACAAATGCATGTTTGTGACTGATTTGCCTGGCGGTACATAAAACTTGGTTCCTGTGGGGATTCTTTCAGAATTTATGCTGGATGTGAAGAGGTTATTGCAGCTGGTTATCATCAAGTTTTGTAACCCATTATTACAAGATCTGAGTTATTTCATAATCATAGGTAGTCTCTGTCCCAATTGACTTTGATAATCGCAAGTTTACCCGTAATTAATATTTATCTAAAGACATCGCTATTTATTGTATGGCGTGGGTGTTCAACAAATGTTCGCGCCATATAGCAGTCATAAAAAGAAATGGGTCAAACTTTTGCATCACTCATTGTGTGGTAACAGTTATGGATTTTATCACCTTTATTACATTTAGGAATTTTATCATGCTCCTAATATTGCTGACCCTATTGTCCCTTTCTCTGATAGGTGCTGGTTAAAATAAAGTATGTACAGGAATGTATTTAATTATTTTTATTTTAAGGTGCACCACAAAGTCTTCTACACTAATTTCTCAATTGAAAGTGGACACTTTTGATTTTAGAGGTTTTGAAAATATCTAGAAAAACGTCGACTTCTCTCCCGTTTCTACTTCTTTTATCCTGTTGCCTCTCTTTCTTAATATACTATCGTAGAATATGGGAAAATCGCTCCACCTCCCCATTCTTTCCGTTTTAAACCTTTTTGACCTTCTTCTATTTAAAATTATTCGTATTCATATTCATATTATTATTAGTAGTAGTAGTAGTAATAACTGCACAGGATTATTTTAATATTTATATATTGTTTCTCTGCATTCTGTGGGAATCCTTTTATAATCAGGAAAAAAAGGAGAGAAAAGGAAAATTAACCAAAACAGCCTCAGCTGCTGATGATTTCAAACTTCTTATAAGAGAACTCTTATCCAACCTTTCCAATGGCTAACTTCAATCTGGATATTTCCACCAAGTCTGGTTCATCTTCCTGAATGCCACAATATAGAAGGTGCAATTTGTACCGACAATGCAGTGAATGTATATCGGCTAACAGGTCTGTTAGACATTTTTTCACTATAACAACAAGTCATTTAAATGAAGACTTCTCATGCCACTTTTGCTTACACACTTTTTCACTTCCTGAGGATTCAACATTCACTTATCATCTTGCCGGAAAAAGCAGATAGCCCCCACCAATTCCACTAATAAAGACTTGGGAAGAATTCTATCCTCCCTTAAGACCAACACAAGCACTTTAAGGCGTATCCCAAAGAATGCAAGAAAATCTGTTGCTGAAGCTTTTTGTAAGACTATTAATGACATCACGAAGAAGAATGACGAAGCGTCATGGACCCGACTTTTCACTCTTCTTTACCCCATATGGAAAATTCCATAAAAGGAAGAGAAAGTGCAGAATCTAACAAGTTTGGTAAAAGTGAAGGTTGATAAGTGGCTCAAGAATGGCACGGAATCCCTTCTGCCTGTTTATGGGAAAAGAACTTTTTCCAAGGGGTCGAACATGGAACAAAGTGCAAAGAAAGCAGAGGCAAAGCTGGCCGATGAAGACATAAGGGGTGTGATTCGACTTGTTTCTTCCGACGATGTCATCTCTCCTCAAGACGAAACAATACTCACTAGCCTCTACGAAAAGCACCCTTCTCATCCGCTGCCAATGGATTTTCCAGATCCTCCGTTTCTGAATGATGGTGTCAGTGCAGTTTCAGCGGAAACTCCAAAAAGCAGTGAAGACTTTCTCGCCAGGGAGCGCAGGAGGACTCGATTCCCTCAGGCCGCAAACTCTTAAGGATCTTTTGGGGATTCGAGGGCAAGACACATGGGAGTGTTTGGAAAAGTCACTTTGCAAGCTATGCACCCTCATTGTCAACAGAAAAGTGCCACCCTCAATCTGACTCATCCTCTTTGGCACCTCATTGAAGAAGAAAAATGGTGGCATTCGACCGATAGCTGTTGGTCTCAAATTGAGGAGGCTGGCAGCTAAGATTCTTTATGCGAGAATAAAATCACCACTCGTGTCCTTTTTGTAGCCCCACCAGCTTGCATTCTGCATCCCAGAGGAGCTGAAGCAGGGGCACATACACGTGAATATACTTTGAAACTGCATATCATAAACTGCATGGTCCACTAAAAATTGACTTTAGAAACGCCTTCAACGAAATCAGACTTAATGTTGAGACAAAACGTGTAACCCCCAATGCGTGGGAGTTACACTCGTCAAAAGAAAACAAACTCAATACAAGTTATACTTGGAGAAAAAAAATAGTTTATTTGAAACACTAAGAAAGCAAAAGAATTATAAAAATTACAGTCAAATCAATTCTAAGTAAGTTAATACAATACAATTAATACTCAAATAATTTATCAAGCATCTTGTAAATACAAAAAAAATCAACAGAAGATCTGCAAAAAAAAGACATCATGGCATTCCAAAAACAAGTCAAATGAGGCGTAAATAAACGACAAGACCTCTCATCCACTCATGAGATCACAATAAAATAAAAGGGAAAAATAAATAAAACATTCCCCACCAATTTTTACACATAAAATCAATGTGTGGAACATTACTAAAACAAAAAGGAATCGTTCTGGACTCAAGATCCCGACTCTAGTGTAAGTGCTCAGCTACAAGATCAAAATCCAAAGGGGACAAACAGGATCAAATAGTCAAAACACAACCTACGAGGGTTGTACCAAAAGTAAGGTTCCCATATTTTTTACAAGTAGAAAACATTGTTTATTGTTATTAATTTATATATCGTTGAAAAGCTTACACTGTTGTCTATTTTTCAACTTAGTCTCCATTTTTTTCGACACACTTTTGAAGACGGTGCTCCAGCTTTTGTATTCCTAAGTCGAAGAAGTCTCCCGCCAATCCGTTGAGGAAGCGTGTGACCTCTGCTCGGACTTCATCGTCGCTCTTGAAGCGTTTGCCACCTAAGTGTTCCTTTAGCTTGGGGAAGAGGTGATAATCGCTGGGGGCTAAGTCCGGGCTGTACGGGGGATGGGGCATAACAGTCCACCCAAATTTCTTCAAAAGCTCCTGTGTTTGACGAGCGACGTGGGGTCGAGCGTTGTCGTGAAGAAGCACTACTCCCTCCGTCAGTCGTCCTCTCCGGCGATTCTGGATTGCTCGCCGGAGTTTGGTCAATGTTTCACAATATCTGAGTTTATTGTCGTCCCAGGTTGCATGAAATCGATGAGGAGTACCCCCTTCCGATCCCAAAACACAGTCGCCATAACCTTTCCTGCCGACTGCGTTTGTTTGAATTTCTTTGGTGGCGGTGAACCAGAGTGACGCCACTGACGAGATTGTTGTTTTGTTTCGGGGGTGTAATGAAACACCCACATTTCATCTCCCGTGACGATAGAGTCCAACAACTTCTCCTTGTTGCCTCCCCCCTCACATTGTTGAAGAAACTTGCGAGCACAGTCAAGGCGTTGCTCCTTGTGTCCGTCAGTCAGCATCTGGGGGATCCAGCGAGCACACACCTTGCGATAACCCAACGTTTCTGTTAAAGTTCTTTCAATTGTGCCGTGGGAAGCTTCAGGAATGCGTTTAACAAGTTCACGAACAGTGACCCTCCGATCTTTCAGCAGCTCACTGTTGATCTTCTGGGCAATCGAATCCGAAACCGGCGGTCTTCCACTCCGTTCTTCATCGTGAACTTCCGTGCGACCCTCAGCAAAAGCCCTGCACCATTTTCGGACGTGCTGAACGGACATGCACTTTTCACCATAAACCTCAGTCAGTTGCCGATGAATCTCCACGGGCGGTAACTTCCTTGCGTGGAGAAACCGGATTACTGCTCGAACCTCGCACTTGGCGGGAGCGGCGATCAACACTTCCATCTCTGACGGCTGCCAAGCGAACACTGAGCGCCGTAGCGAATCGCTCGAGAGTGGGGCTCGAGAGAGCGGGAACCACTGCGCACGGCACTGTTGTTGGATTTAGCCTAGCACCTTCAATCGAGGCTGTAGCTCATTGGGTACCTTACTTTTGGTACAACCCTCATACAACACAAAGTGTAGGATCCAAACTTTCCCCATGATCTGCCAACAACTGAAAAACTTAAAACAAACAAAAGTAACGTGAACAAACAACCAACAGGTTGTTGTAGCACAGTAGAGTTCACTTACAAAAAAGTTCAAAAAGTGTTAACCAACACTCTCCACCAAAGTTACCGCCCAAACGTAAACCTCCCACCACAGGAATGCCACAACGAAGGAAAAACACTACAAAAAAACAAACAAATTAAATACATATAGCAAAATTACTAAGTAATCCAATAATTTATAAAAGAAAATCATTCCAAAATAACAAGCTCAAGAAACGCCATGAAAATTCCTAATATCAAACCAAACTAGGCATAAAACCACTCCAAGCCCAACAAAGGCCTTCCAAAATGAAGGTCTATAAAGAAACAATTAATATGCCAAAATTAAGATTAAGCCACATGCCTCCTACTACAGGATTACCAGATCGTACAAATTTTACAATAAAATAAAATCAAGAACAACTACAAATGATACGCACTTGAAATAATATAAATACTAGAATTACAAAACAAAGCCATAGCTTAAAGAGAGGAAGGTTCATATTTACAAAAGTCATGCAAAAACCTGACTGAAGATTGCAGAACGACGGGCCACCAATCCACCGCTGAAGAAGAAAACTCCACCGCACACAAGTCCAAGATGGATAGGCTAGTGCAAGGACAACACCAGACACTGTCCGGCTAACTATCTTGTTGGCAAAGTCCTTTCTACGGCGACGAAATGAAGGTTGACAAGCACGGAAGGAGGGGACTGTGCCTGCCGCAGATGATTAAACAGCGACGGTGAAGACAGGAGAGCACCGTAGGCAAGTATCTGCACCATTCTGAGCCTACACAAAAATCGACGGGCTCTCGAAATCTCCAATATCTTTGGCTGTACTGGCGCTGTTACATCCCAGGAAAGGCATTCTACAACAGTGAGGCTGGTTGTCAGGTGCTACGTTAGTTAAAAGTCCATCACCATGATGTTGTTGCTGGCTACCCGTGCCCACAAACAAGATGCATCGCCTTTTATTCAACTAAATATGGATTCCAGCGATGGCTGAATCTCGTGCACAAGTCAGAGTCCACTCCCGATTGGTTCAGCTCCTGAAGTCAGTCGACAATTGCTTCCTGTCGAATAAGTCGCTTACTAATCGGTCGGGGCTTCCCAAATGCCATCTGGTGGAAAACGACAAAAGCACAGCAGAAAAAACGGCTCAAAGCTTCGAAACACTCCATGAGCGATGCGAACATGGCGAAATCGGAACACACAATCCAACAAGGAGACGAAGAACTAAATCAAACAGCCAGGCAAAAAATCAAGTAAATAAATAAATAAGCTAGGCTTACAAAATACAGAGTGCAAGAAAAAAAATACTGGAATAATAAATAAAAACGTGTGATGAATCGTCACATCATGCTAACTGAAGTGAAACGACGGTTTCTTGAGGCATTTCCGTTTGTGTGGACAGCTTATGCAGAGGAATCCCCTCTTTTTTTTGGAGAGACATTCATTAAGTCACAAAGAGGATGTCAACAAGGGGACCCTCTTGGACCTGCCCTCTTTGCCATTACGCTCCAGACTTTGGTCGAGGCGATGGAAACGGAGCTCAATCTTTGGTACTTACATGACGGAGTGAAAACTGTGACGCCAGAGGAAGTCTTCAGAGCCACAGAAGTTTTCACTCATGGAGCAGCTGAAATGGACCTTTCCATCAACTGGGATAAATGCAAACTCGTTATTCTTGGATCCAACAGCCATGAGGAGGAACAGACATTACTTTCATGATTCCTGTCTAAAATGCCTCTATCCAAATCAT
This sequence comes from Rhysida immarginata, assembly GCA_023313115.1. Lineage (NCBI taxonomy): Eukaryota > Metazoa > Arthropoda > Chilopoda > Scolopendromorpha > Scolopendridae > Rhysida > Rhysida immarginata. The sequence goes on from JAHWFO010010522.1 coordinate 341,593, forward strand.
GCAGCACCCTTTGGCCTTTCTACTTGCTGCTCTGCTTTGTGATGAGTCCCTTCCTGGCATAATTGATGTGAGGACAGCCCAGGCGTTTGCAAAAAGGCTGCAGTCGCTCACCGCACGTTCAGCATTTTTCTTGCTTCGAGTATCCATGGCCATCCCTCAGTTACAATATTTCCTTCAATGCACCCGTACCTGGAGAAGGGCGGACAAGCTAGCCGAGTATGATGCTGAGCTCAAGAGGACTTTGGAACAAGTTCTCAACAGCTCGCTTGAGGACGAAAGTTGGATCCAGTCAGGCCTGCCAATTAACAGCGGAGGACTAGGCATCTGACATGTGACTGACATCACCATCCCGTGTTTCCTTTCTTTTTTCAATTTTTGTGCACCACTCATGCAAAACCTACTTCCCAGCCATATTCTGGAGAGCGAAACTGCATCCCAAGAGGTGCAGCAAAGTTGGACTATGCAGACGCAGGCATCCCCTTTCCCTGTTAACAAAAATTCTCAAAACGGATGGGACAAGCTCCTCGTCAAGTCCAAGTCGCCGCTCTTATGGAAAGAGTCTCTTCAGATACTCATAAAGTGTGCATGCTTGCATGCGTTGTGGAAAAAACGGGAGCTTGGTTGCAAGCATTGCCGTCGCCTCAACTCGGGCTACATTTAAAAAATGAGCCATTGCAGGCAGCATGTGCTTTATGCCTGGGATGTGCTATTCTTCACCCACACACATGCATTTGCATCGCAGATGTTGATTCCCTTGGTCTTCATGGTCTTTCTTGCCGACACTCAGCTGGTCGCAGCCCACGTCACTCGACCATCAACGATGTTATCGCATGAGGTTTGTGATCAGCGGAAGTCCCCTGCATACAGGAGCCACCAGGTTGCTCAAGATCAGACGGGAAGTGACACGATGGAATCACCCTTGTCCCGTGGTCGAGAGGAAAACGTCTCTTATGGGACATTACATGTAGAGAGACACGTAATGCCCCTTCAGTACTAGAAAAGACTGCGAGCAATGTAGGACTTGCTGCCAGAAACTGAGAAGAAGAGAAGAAAAAAAAATATGCACCCCTTTTAGGCCACTATCAGTTCATCCCATTGGCGGTGGAGACAAGTGGTGTCTGGAGACAAGAAGGTCTGAAGTTCTTAAAGGAAGTGGGGCCTAAAATCACTCTCGCTACAGGAGAAACTCGAGCTGTTTCATTTCTCATCCAGCGGATCAGTATCGCAATTCAGAGGGGAAATTTGGCTTCAGTTTTGGGGACGATCAAGCCCGGACAAACCCTTGATGAAATCTTTTTACTATCGTCAAAATAATATCGTGGTATTCAAATACTGTGGTAAAAGTGTTAAATTTACTCTTAAAACTCTTAAGGCAAGGTGCACACTGAGGTTGTGTGGCAGGGGCGTGGTTAAGAAGTGGTATGTGGAGCAACATGGTGTGGGAGTGGAGTGGTGGCGAAGTGGCGTCAAAGCGCTCCGAAGTGGCAAGTATCATATCGTGCCAACGACTTTCCAGTTAGTATGTCGCCCTCAAGATGAAGATGCTCTGTTACTTGTGCAACTTACTAATATTAATACATGTACACAAAATCATCGCAGATAAAAGTGTCCTTGGATTCACCAACTTAAGCAAAAAATCCCCCACAAAATATGGAATATACAACGTATATAGACATGATTTAAATTTTAACGACGATAAATTCAAACTTTTTTACCGAATGAAGAAAGTAATATTTTGCAAATTACTTGAAATACTATGTCCTGTGCTTCAAAAGAAAGACACAAATTTCTCATAACAACACCGCTGTTTTGCATTCTGCCTACTCGAATGTGTACTAGCAAGTGGCAGCGAAGTGGCACGCCACTCGAAAATGAAACATGGCGCCACACCACGCCACTTCCACTCCACTTCACTACCGCCACTCCACCTTGATGTGCACGTTCGCATTTGTTTACATAGGTTTAAAAATTTCACTTGCCACGCCACGCCACTCACACTCCTCAGTGCACACTTGGCCTAACAAAGACATATATTTTTAACATTCTTTTCAATACAACTAGGTGATGATCTTTACATTGTTAATCAAATTACATGTTTAAATATCATATGACTATATTATAACTTCTTCATTATATGCCTTAGTGATTTATATAGCTCGAGTTAATTATCAAATTTCCATATATTGTTGAAATTTTAAATGAAGATTAATATGATCTAAAAATTTTTAGTTCTAATAAATAAATAAATAAATAAATAACAACGACAAATTTTACAGATAAAAATAAATCTAGAAAATTACTTGACGAATTATCGTTACACATCATATATTTCAGCAAAGGTTTTGTCCCAAAGGCAAATAGGGGACCAGCAACAAATTGAACAGAATAAATAATGTTTGGGACCACCCTGTAAAAAAAACAATGCTTGAAATGCATTGTAGCTGTAGTATAGGATTCGGAATCTTTTTTTTTTTTTTTTTTTTTTTTTCTGTTGATTTTTATCAGAAGAGCACGTATATTCATCGAGATATAAAAGTTTCTTTACAAAATGGAAATTTATTCATAAGTTTTTTATTTATAACGTGCAGGATTTTCAACCCATGCAATTCCATTTTCAGGAAACTTGACAAACTTGCAATCAGAAAATAAAATTAATAAATATTTGATGAAATATGAGCATGTTTACTGTGTGATATATGGGTTGTGATAGGATCGAAGAATGATGTCACACTTAGTCAGAGTTTTAGAAACAAAGAAACACAATTCAATAAAGAAACAATTTCAGGCACACAGTCTTCATCAAGATTACAGTTTTTTCAAAAAAAAAAAAAGACAGCAAACAGAACGGCGATTAGGCCTAACGGCCGCATGGTGCGATCCTTTGGCGAAGGTAAGGGGTTTTTGTACAATTCAGGGATTTTCACCTCAAAAATCCACACAATGTTCGGTAAAAGATCAGTTGATGTCAAGCATTGTTACAAGTAAAAGAAAAGAAAACACACATAACTGACTATGTCACAACTGAATAATGTTTGACTGCTCATGCACTGGCGTTGCCAAACTCTTTTGCATAATTTATAGCCAAATGTATAGAGCTGCTCTTAAAAAGAGCCCAGACAAATATCGTGAAAATTCAGAAAGATATTGAATTTCAGTTGCTCTCAAAAATAAACAAAACAATAAGGGATTTTCTTCAAATTTTTATTTTTGGACTGGATACCAGTATCAACTTCTTCTCTTTAAGCTGATATGAAGTCAATATGCCAGCGTAAGGAGAAGTTGGTACTGGCAACAGGTCCAAAAATAATACATTAGAGAAAACCCCTTATAGTTTTGTTTATTTTTGAGAGCCAATTGAATATTCAACTCATTCAATCAACGATATATTTCTGAATTGTCACGAAGTTTGCTTGGTTTTTTTTTTTTATAAGAGTAGCTCTATACATTTGGCTATAAATTATACAAAAGACATTTTGGTAACGCTTGAGCAAGCGCAGTTAAACATTATTCAGTAAAAATGCTCATATTTCATTAGATATTTAATAATTCTATATTCTGATGGCAGGGTGTTGTCTCTACTGTAGATTGTCAAGTTTCCTGAAAATGGCACTGATTGAGTTGAAAACCCTGCATGTTATAGACAGGGTGCGCAGGAAGTAGGAATGCGCATGCACCACTTTCTGTGCCTTCCTTAACTTCCGACCATAGAATTTCTGAGGCAGGAAAGAGTAAAGAGTAAAGGACAATAAAGTAAATGTGGCTCTATCTGTTTTGCATTTTGTTGTGTGAACTCATTCACCGAACTTAATTGTCAGAGGTTGTAGTAAAGTAACGTTTCATCGATTTTCGTGTACTGTTTTATAATCTCCGACTCAATATTAAATTAACGATAAATCACTGCACTTGGCAGTCAATCTGAATATTGTCAACTTTTAGTAACAGCCAATGCTAGAAGTACAGTTATTATGAAAGCGGAAATACGTCTAGGTACAAAGTAAGCTAATGTTTGTAAACATGCACCCCGTCTATAAATAAGAAACTCGGGAATAAATTTCTATTTTTTAAAAGAAACCTTTATACCTCCATGAATATACATGCTATTCTCATACAAATGAACACAGATAAGTAAAAGAAGCCTCATAAACACATGCTATAGCTACAATGCATTTCAAGCATTTTTTTTTTTTACAGGATGATCCCAAACATTATTTATTCTGTTCAATTTGTTGCTGGTCCCCTATTTACCTTCCGGACAAAACCTCTGCTGAAATATGAGGTGTAATATGCTCTTTATACCCCTGAAGTTTCAGGATATTGAGTTTCAAGTATTATTTTAGATATTCAACAAAATGTCTAAAACCGAAAGTGTCCACTTTAAATTGAGCGGTCGGAGATCTTTTAAAAGTCAGCAAAGAAATAATAAAAAATTCTTATGGTTTCTCCCCCCCCATTCAACAAATTATTGTGAAAATAAAGTTATATTGTTTGATTGGAATATGGGTTAGCATTTTTGGTAGTGGTTTTTGACCAAAGAAAGTGCCAACGTTGCATTAATTCTCATGTGAGATTCAAAATAAATTCTCCATTATGATGCCGATAATAAAATTTGATTAGAGTAAGACACAATGTGCAGTAGGAAAGTTATAATTTTAGCTGATTTGTTTAAATGAGATATTGGATTGAAAAAAAAATTCCCACACGATCACTCTAAATACGAATCCATGGCTATGGAGGTTATGTAAGCACATGGAGTGACATCTAATCGAATCGTTGTTTTCTTGCAAAGCCAGAGACACTAT
>JAHWFO010010522.1:346491-365544 GCA_023313115.1 Rhysida immarginata
TTGCACATGCTAACATGCACTGAGTGGCCAGTTTATTAGGAACACCCATGACTATGCAAATTCGTTGATCATGTGACAGTCAGTGCCAATATAAAGTGAGAACAGACCTGTCAACTGCAAATGGTTTGACTGTCATTATGGGGAAAACAAAGGATCTGATTAACTTCGAGTGGGAAGATAGTCCACCTCGCCAGGCACCAACTGAGTATTTCCAAAACAGCACATCTAGGCTTTTCCCGAACAACCATTTCAAGGGTTTACCAGGACTGGTTAAACAACCAAAAAACAACCAGCCAGAGACAAGCCTGCAGTTGCAAACGACTCATCGATCCAAGGGGTGAGCATAGTATGGGAATGGTTGTTCGTATGAATAGAAATGTCACGACTCGTCAACTAACCGTGAAGTACAACACTGGATCGCAGAATAACATCTTTGAGTGCACTACATGATGTACATTGGCAAGAATGGGCTACAACAGCCAATGGCCAGTCTGGGTACCATTGATCTCCACCCAAAACTGCAAAAATCTTCTCCAATTTGCCCGTGACCCCAAGACTGGACCGTCGACGACTGGAAGAGGTCTGCTAGTCAGATGAATTCCTTTTCCTGTTGCACCATGCAGATGGCCGACGCAGAATTTGGAGACAACAGCATGAAGTGATGGACCCCTCCTTTCTGGTTTCCACTGTTCAGGCTGGTGGAGGCTCTGTAAAGTTTTCCTGGCATGCTCTTGGTCCACTGATACCTGTAGAACAATGCCTCAATGGCCAGGGCTACCTCAACATTGTTCATCCATTCATGGCTACTGTGTTTCCCCCATCGGAAGGATACTTCCAGCAGGGCAATGCTACGTGTCATAAGGCTCGTATCGTCATGGAATAGTTCCAGGAGCACTATAATGAATTTAGTTTACTTCTCTGGCCACCACAGTCCCGGATTTGAACCCAATCGAACATCTTTGGAATGAGCTGTGTTATGTCTCTGCTTAGAATTATGGAATAGGAAAAGCATTTACCTCGTTCAGTTGTGGCTGCAGGACTTTATGGCTACGACGATGATAAGCTGCACGACGACATGGAATACAGCTGTTTTGTACGAAAATCGGTTGCTCCGCAACAGCATCATCTTCGTTATTACAAGATGAACAACAAACAATGGCTGATGAAGCTGTCACGATAGTTTCCGTGTCTGCAGCTCAACAATGCCCACTTGTTGACTGCCGACACAACAAGCTGGAATGGGTTATTTGATGCATGGATCCACCCCCATCCAATAAGCATCAACTGGGAGCAGCTGTTGCATCTGCAAGGACAAACATCACAGAACAATGCTTCAAGTGGCTAATTGAATCCATGCCGTGGCAAGTCCGTGCTGTTAAAGCTGCTAGAGGTGGCGCAACACAGTATTAGCAGGGTGTTCCTAATAAACTGGCCACTCAGTGTATACCTCCATCGCCATGGATTCGTATTTAGAGTGATTATGCGGGAATATTCTTTCCAACCTAATAACATATTTAAACAACTCTGCTAAAATAAAAATTTTCTACCGCATTAAGTATATTGTGTCTTTTACTCTAATCAAACTATTATAATTGGCTTATATCGGGAAGTATTCAGGAACACTATACTCACAAAGGAATCGAGCCAAAACTGTGGGCACAACTATAGTAAGAAAAATAACTGAAAACACTATTCCACATAATAAATTTTAATGACTCGGATGTAATTTCGGAAACCAAGTTTCGTTTATCAGTGAGTAAAGAACAACGAGAGAAGCAGAGTATTTATAATATATAAGAACCAATAAAAAAAAAATACTACAAAAACAAAACGCGAACAACAAAAAAAAACAACCAATACAAACTATCTTCTTAGCTTAGCGCTACGAAAGCCAAACACCCCAAACACCCCCCCTTCCACCCACACCGGTTATAAGAGCAAGGCGAATAAGTCACAAAAATCACAGGAAGTTATTTTGTAAAAAATTTTGCTAAAGGGAGCCATTCTGCCACTGACATGGTGCCATCATTACTATTCAGGGTTTTATTGGTTGCTTTGGTTTTCACAATTTCAATCGATTCAAGGCAGTATAACATTTGAACATTTCTACATCTATGATTAACTTCAAACGAATCTGTGGAATAATTATGTTCTTTATTAATGATATGGTCCGCAAACGATGACACCCCTAACCTATCATTCTTTTCACAAGAAATGTGTTCCTTCACCCGTAGTCCATTCCTCTTTGCGAGCTTCCCAAATAAAACTTGTCGCACGTTGCACGCTTAAACTTACACAGTAAACTCTCGTTACAACGAACCTCACAATAACGAACTTATCAAATTAACGAGCTTACATATTATGAATATTTTGCAAAAGTTCCTATGTTTATAGTGTTAATTATTTTCTGATTAACAATTTCAAAATAGCGAACAATTCAAAATAACGAACTATTTAATGATGCTCTTCATCATTAATTTACCGATTTAACGAACTTTTTAAATTTAAGTTACTTTTTGGAAGTCGCTTTCAATGAAATGACTTCAGTTTTGAGCAAAAAAGGTTCAACAATACTTGTCAAGTAGAGGAAAGGAGCACTTTTGTGTGTTTTTGCTCCTTTCCTTGATTTTGAAGAACTTGATTTTGAATTGAAATCTCTTCAGTTTTGGTTTTCAGCAGCCACCATTTTGAAATGGCACCAATGTGCCAATCGTGTTCCTGACCTGTTTACTTACTTACAGTGGAACCTCGGTTCACGACGGTTTACGAACAACAGTTTTTGTTTCGGTTTACGCACCAAATTTTGGTTCACGAACTGGCGCATCACTAACTTCCCATTGTATGCATGTGCAGATAGATAGTGTCACTTTGTATTCGTGTGAATATCGTTCCCAATTTAAGTTTAATGTCTTTAACGTTATTCTCAATGCCTTTATCAATTGGTAGAGGAGTCGAGCAAGACACACGAGGTTCCTGGTTCGAATCCAGTTCACATAATTTTTCATCTATTTTTTTCAAATAATATCATTTATTTGAAAATTTGCTCCTCCAGTTCATATTCTTTATTTCTTATTGCGTATTCATCAAACTTTCAGATGGTTTGGGTAGGAAAAATTCCCAATCTGTGAACCGACTTTCCGTTTTCCATTGGGCTTTCTATCTTGACGTTTGCTTGTGTTTAAGACACTTAGTGACAGCATGGCTGTACAATTGTCTTTAATTCTTAAATTACTGTATTGCACCCATATTAAAATTAATGAAAAAAAATCTGTTTTTGATCGTTGGAACGGATTAATTGTAGAACGGATTAATACACTCCCATCTGGGCAGTCATGTTAGGATTGACACCTGAGTAGAAGAGCTTCCACCCTCCTTTTAAGTCCACAGTTCCAGAACCTGGACGTTTCGTAGAGGTAAAACCTATGATATCCAGTTGATATCGTTTGGCTTCCTCCACTAACTCTGACTCCTTTCCTGTCAAGGAGAATACGTTCCAAGTGCCGATTGACAGCACCAGATCCCGTTGTCGCTGTACCCGTTTCTCCTCCTGGGTAAAGGCATGAGCTGCCCCCGACCGTTTCCCCAAGCGCATAGTGAGTACACTGGTGGGGGTTCTCGGAGGCATTGCTCCGAGATAACAGCCGGGAGACTGTCGACTATTTTTCAAACTAGAGCCTCTGCCTAACTCCCGAACACGGGCGACTTTAACTGCGCCACATGCGATGCAGTATGAATTCTCTCATTCGTCGACATCATAAGGAATATGTTTTTGGATACTTTTCGTCTCACGTCTCAACCATGACTTTTTGGTAAGGGTAACCCTAAAGTTGCAGTGCTACAAGCAGCATAGCTCACAGAATCCCTGAAGCACTCAAACCCCTGACCCACTGTAGGGGGCATCCACTCAGGGGCCCTGTGTGCTATTCTAATTAATTATTATCTAGGCTGTGAAATTAATTTTATTATTAACAAAAGTTCATTCTGATCACGATCGAGTGCTACATCTAAAAACCCCCCGATCTCGCCGTCATTAGTGAACACTCACGATTGTTTGCTTTCACTTAGCGAAGTTTCTGCTAAAAATTAGAATCTAGCGAATTCTTAGTTTGAGTTGGAAACACTGAAAGCAAAGACGGTAAGAAAAATATATCATCTTTTTTGAAAGTATATCGCATATAATTTTTTCTTATCGCACCTAGTTGTTCATTCCCAGCGTGATTTACATTTTTGAAATGAATATGAAGGATGCATAACACGATTTTTTTCCTACAACTTCATTTGTAAAATAAGTAAGAATTAAATGCAGTCTAAATTAAAATACACACGGATTTGCCTCGAAATTGAGCAATGGAGAAATAAAAATGAAAATAAGATACACGTTTTAAAAGAAATGGTAGTGGAAAAAAGCAAATGGCGGTTGGTTCTTTTCCAGAAGCATTTGTATGCTTAAATAAACTTCGATTTAGTTTAAAACATGAGCCCCAGAAAAGTTTGACCACAATTTAAATGAAATAGGCAACTTCATTGCTTCAGAAACTTTAAAAGCAACAAAGCAGACAAAAATTCATGACTATTTCAAAAAATAATTGATTTTCATAATAACGAACTCTCAGATTAACGAACCAATTTCCATGGTCCCTTGAAGTTCGTTATAACGAGATTTTACTGTATACCCCGGGGCAATCTTCCGCTGGGATTTTTAAAGTAATACTTTAAAGAGAAAACTAAGCATAATAAAAGATAAGATCCCAGCAGAAGATTGCCCTGGATTATGTAAGTTCAAGTGTGCAACGTGTGACAAGGTTTATTTGGGAAGCTCGCAAAGAAGACTGGGAATACGGATGAAGGAACGTATTTCTTGTGTAAAGAATGCTAGGTCAGGGGTGTCATCATTTGCGGATCATATCATTAATGAAGAACATAATTATTCCATAGATTCGTTTGAAGTTATTCATAGATGTAGAGATGTTAAAATGTTCATGTACAGGCAGGCTGAAAATTGGGTCTACAATACGAAATTAGTACAACATCCATCTGCTGCTACAGGTGGTCTTCATTGTTTGCATTTCCTAAAATTTGCTGCCCGAGGACATTCGATGCACTTCCTCGAATCGATTGAAATTGTGAAAAACAAAGCAACTAATAAAACCCTGAATAGTGATGATGGCTCCATGCCAGTGGCAGAATGGCTCCCTTTAGCAAACTTTTTTACACAATAACTTCCTTTCCTTGTGTTGTATTCTGTGATTTTTGTGAGGTTTTCCGCCTTGCTCTTATAACCGGACTACTCTTTTATCCGGTGTGGGTGGAAAGGGAAGGGGTATTGTTTGGCTTTCGTAGGGCTAAGCTAAGAAGATAGTTTGTATTGGCTGTTCTCTTTTCTTGTTTACGTTTTGTTTTTGTATAATTTTTTTGATTGGTTCTTATATAACGGGTGATCCAAAAGTGTATTACATTTTTTTTTACATTGTTAATGATATTTTCAGTGTTTGTGCGTGCCTGGTGATTCTTATGAAAGCATTGAATTGCTGGAAAGCAAACACTGAAAATGTTGTTAACAATGTAAAAAAAATATAAACACACCTTTGGATCACCCGGTATTTTAAATACTCTGCTTCTCTCGTTCTTCTTTACTCACTGATGAAGGAAACTTGGTTTCGAAATGTACATCTGAGCCATAAAATAGTGTTTTCAAAATATTTTTCTTTGAACACTATACTCAATGTAAAATATGTGGTACCTCTGGGAAAAAAAAAATTATTACAAAAAATCTTCATACCTTGAACCATTTTTCTACATAGTTCCTACTATTTTGAAGGCCCTTACACAGTGACTCTTTTGTATCCCTCTTCATAAAAAGTTGCCGGCTATGATTTCAACCATGTAGTGACAGCTTCTTTTACCCCGTCATCGTTGTTGAATTTCTGGCCACCAAAGAATACTTCAGGTGCAAAAAGAGATGAAAGTCGCTAGTTAAAAGCCGCCAGAAGTCGGCATGTGTTCGGTAGTAATGGCGGCGGTTTCAGCTGCCCTCTTGTCTATGCAGCTCCTTTTTCTAGAACCATCTCTCACCTGCAGTGACCACTTTGTTCAGCCAACCAAAACTCTGCTTCTTGGACAGGAGTGTCGTGCAGATGTTCATGTGGCACAGTCACTTGCTGGGCCATCTTTCATCTTGCTGGACCACAGCCCGCTATAAGTGCTTCTAAATGGTGGGAGCTATATAGAAAAATAGCTCAAGGTATGGAGGGAACCCTCATTATGATGAACAGATAGGGACCAAAAAAATTAAGTTCGTTATAAAGTAAATGTGTGAAAACGGGGATATAAAAGATAAAGTAAAATCGATGAAAAAACAATATTTATTTCCAAACTATGACAATACAGCTGTATGCTTTTTTGTATTAAACTTTTGCAAGCAATTGTTCAAATATGCACTTCAATGTCGTCAATTTTACCTAAACTGGAATCGGGAACATTTTCCTTAGATTCATTATACTTTTAAAACTGATATTGCAGACAAAGCTTGCTTGTTAGAAATGACAGGAAATGACATTTTATTTTTATAATCAGATGAAGAGTCATCAGGATTTAAATCTTGCGGCTACATCACATTTTCCAAAATATGTGCATCAGTTAATTCATGAGTCTGCAAAAGATTTTCATATGCTGTAATATTGGAATGAAAATCTCCTGTTTTTTTCTTTCTCACCTTTCACATGCAGAAAGGACGTGATCATTGGCAGTGGGATAAATGATTTCTTTCTTTCCGGGTTTTGTGACAACTCGTTACAACGAACAGTTGCAATTATTGGTGGAACCAAAACTTTTTGTTTGTTATACGGAAATTCGTTAAGAGTTTTTTTGTTTTTTTTATATTAAATCAGTTAAAATTTGCTAGGACTTCAAAAATAATTCGTTACATCGAGGAGTTTGTTATAACAGCGTTTGTTATAATGAAGTTACATCGAGGAGTTTGTTATAACAGCGTTTTTCTGTAACACACACACGCACACACACGCACGCACGCGAAATCATGTCAGGATAGCCTTTTTCATTTCCTCATTGGAGCCGAACCTTTTCCCTCCCAAGAACTCTTTCATTGGTCCAAAAGGTGATAGTTGCAAGGGGAATTTCAGATGTTTTCACACCTTCGTTGTGAAGAAACTTGATGATTATTCGTTTTTCCACTTCGCTCGATACATCGCTGTCCACCATTTTGTTTAAATAAACAATCGGTTGTCATGGCAACCAGGTGAGTGGTGTTGTATTTGCATCACAGGCTGTAGTTGCCATCCCAACATTGAAAGTTTAGATTTTTATAGCAAAGAAATTTACAAAAAATAAACTCAAGGTTAAATTTGAACGCCCCTCGTACTTTCTGGATGTACCTCGTGTATTAAATATTTGCTGCTTTGTTGAATGTCCTCTTTGTTTTATAGACTTATTTTATTGAAAAGATGTACTTTTTAATATGTAAATCAAAGCTTCCCATAATTTTCTTTATAAATTTATCTTATTAATTTGGATTTATTTTGGTTATTGATTTACTTCACAGATATTAAATGTCAGTGCAATCGTGTTGGCAAATCTTTGTGTTTCATACATAATGACAAGTCAGAATGAAGAGGTATGAATTTATTTATACTGCATTTCTTTTATAAACTGTCATGACAAGTTATTAGGAACACCTAAATAATAAATTGGACCACCTACGATCTTCAAAACCACCTCATTTTGACATAGTCTGGAAGAAATGATGTATGGAAAACATTCTACAGGTATTTGCAACCAGGTGGTTGCTAGAACAGCTACAATTTGGTTACAATTTTTGAAAGAGGCTTTTTGTTTTGAACAGCTCTTTAGGCTCTTCTGGAGATCTTCGGAGCCAGTTTAGCACAGACAGGCTCCTTCAACTGCTTTATAACAATTTAACTCTTTTGACATAAAATTTATCAGTAGGCAATCCATTTGAATCGCACTGATTTTTGCTGGAAGAAGACGTGCTCATCTGAGAAGATCATACATGTGTAAGTATGTGCCTGATCAGCAATGATACTAACATCATGCTGAACATTTAAAGATTGCTTTACTGTATGAGCGGCCTTGAAGAAAACATACCCCAGAGCATAACCCCACCTTCACTAATTTGGACATTAATAACATGTTATTAAAAACCAGTATCTTGTGGTGTTTACATCATATTCTAGTCTTCTCACTCACATGCATCAGTTGCACTTGTGATTTATTGGATCAGACTACCTTTTTCTTAACAAATATGGAGCTTGTTACCAAAAGTACCAAATCCATATGATTAATTACAGAAATTGAGAAAAACATTCTGTATCCACGCAAGTTAAATAATATTACTATAGTTGCTGCCACGTAAGTTGAACGATCTTTTTGACATGCGCAGTAAGTAAGCTCATCAATATGCTTTGTCTGGATTTTACACTTGTTCTACTTTAGTAATGGTCATAGTTTTTAGATAGTAGGGAGTCGTTCAACTCTCAAGATTTCTATTGTTCTCTCAGGCTAATGAAAACTTCTCCCGACAGGTGGCAGCAACACCAGTTTTAGTCCACTTTTCTCTCAATTACAATGCTTTCAACAAAGCCAATCTGTGTAACTTAAATGTAATATTTGCAATGTAAATTATTAAATATTGTAAAATTAGTCAATAATACATATTTTTAGCTAAAGTTAAGTAAAGTTACTTTACTTTTGTTATTGAACATTATTATTAGTGAATATGGAATTATATTATATGCATTTAGTTAAACCCATTTAGAAAAAAAAATTATTTCAAACTAGCTGATTAAGATCATACAAGATATCATATTGGTTGTAATTTAAATCATAGAGCTCGTCTGACAAGAAAGTTTATACACTTTTTCATTTCCTGTAGATTACGTACTTCTTTACTGTAAGATTTTTAGGGGTAGGGGTGAGATCTTAGAATTTAGAATGAAAGCCAAATTAATAATTATGTGAATGAAATATAATTTAGGGTAAATACTGTGACTTCCCTTACATAAGTAATTCGTCCCACACAAGCAAGGCTACCGGAAACAAGCAGGTGACACAAAATAATCCACAAACATTTAACAATAACAATATGATTTATTAAATATAATTGATAATGACAAAATACAAATGGCATGAAATGAGAATTCAATAAGGTGCACTTCAATATTTGAAATGATTATAAAGTCAAAAGAGTTCAGTAATGTGGAATATAAATTTTGATTCTTAATTACAATTTAAATGTAAGTACTCAAGGTGATTCATTTGACTTAAACCGTAACTAAAGTGTAATGTAATTTCCATAATATACTAAATAACCAATATGAATTTAGTTTGATCTTTGTTTAGAGCTTCAACATAAACAATAAATAATTTCTAATTCATAAAAATAATCAGTACTTCAGTAATCATCTGTGAATATGCCTAACTAAGTATATTAAATCTTAAGTGCATTTACTTATCAAATGTCAGACTTATGTTTCCAAATTTGTACCTTAGAGTAAAGAAATGTAATAATCAAAGAAAATTGTTTTGTTGAGCTATTAAGAGTGTGTGTGTGTCTGTGTGTGTGTAAATAGGCCACAAGACATAGAATCAGCTCTAATCTGAATTTTTGTTCGATCAAGGCGTCCTCGGCTGGTCGTTCCGATGAGGTGGTGCACGGGTGGTGACAATTCTTCCTTCTAAATCCGGCAGCCATCTGATCCTTCTCTGTCGTCATGGATCTTGCTTCTTGGGTCTGTTGATACGGGTTTCAGGTCTTGCTCTCTCTCTCTCTCTCGGCAGGGACGATATGGTGGTCAGGTGATGAGGTGTTCCTTCTCCAGGTGGAATATTTGTGGTCCTTGGGTCTCGTTCCGAGGAATAACAATAACATTTTTTTGAATTTTTTAATCAAATCAAACTAAAGTATCCTATGCAGTTATGGAGCATTAAGCTCTCCATTTCTCCGTGTCAGGTCATAACCACTACTCTCTTACTTCTTCTTTCACTCTGGTGTCTCTACAAGAATTTTTGATCTTTACCCAATCATGATCTTACTTTCTGGTCAACTGACATTCATCTTTTTTATTTCTTCCTTATCAATCACCTTCTGAGTTATTTACCTCTCTCATCATTGTCCTTCGAACGGGTCCAACGTATTTACCCTAAATTATATTTCATTCGCATAATTATTAATTCGGCTTCCATTCAAAATTCTAAATTCTAATTAGACCATTAAGACCTCAGCCCGTACCCCTAAAACCTTACATTACTAAAACAACTTTTTAAAATAATTAATAGGAAATCGAGGTCGAAAGCAAAAGCATGTAGAGCGAATTTACAATAAATTTTTTTTTTGATATTATTCCCTTTTTTTTTTTTTAAATTTTTTTTTTTTTTGTCATAATTCATTAATGTATTTTTACTTACAGTTTTAATAAGTATCGTTTACTTAGAGTGCTTTTAGTAATTTGGGCACTTTAAATTATTTTTAATAATTCACTGATTTCAAAGTTTAATAGCTAACATAAGAAAAGATGATTAATTTTGATATTTTTTTTTTTTTAAATAATTGGATACTTTTTTCCAATAGATTCTGTTATATGAAATTGTGCTTGAATAACTTTTTTTTTTTATAAATTTTATTTTTTTTAAACACTCATAAATATAAGCCCACTCATAAATTTTATTTTTTTTAAACACTCAATAATAATTAAAAAAAATATCTGGTAAACTCTGACAGATATTGGTGGCCTGTCATATCAAAATATTTTATTTAAAATTATTTATAATTCTATCAAAAAAATATATTTAAAATTTATAATTTATGATTCTATCAAAGATATTAATTAAGCTTGCGGTTTTGTAGGGGCAGTTTGTGTTTTTCTGTACATTCTGATTTAAATAAATAAATATACAAAATTCAAATTTAAATTATTAATTTTATAAACAAAGCAGTACTTATCAATGGTTTTATGATGTTATTATAATATCAAAGATAATAATAAGCAAGCGTTTATTCCTCTAATACAAAACAAATTTTTTTCAGTTCTTATAATTTATACATAACCTTTCCAAATCATTATACAATTCTTAATAAATTATATTGTGAAGTCCCAGTTAAAGGTCAGTCACGTGTGTCCGATGGGGAAAAAAAGAAGGGGGGTGAGCTATAAAAATTTATGTGGTTCTTTTGAAAACTAGGTAGTCTAAGTTTCGTTATAGTTCGCTTTGATTGTCTGCTATAAGGTATTTTGTCGTTCTGTTGAGGATACAAGTGCGTCGCGTATTTGTTTGTTGGAGAGCTATTTGTTGCTATCGTGTGAGCAATCATAATTAATTCTCTGTTGGAGCTGCGATTGTTGGGAGTTTTTCCAAGAAGATCACATCAGCTTCCAACGGAGGATTGTTGCGATCGCATTCAAAGAAGTGTGAATATGTCATTTTCTTTTCTTAAATATTTTGATTTTTTTTTTTTTTGAAAAAAAATCGTTGCGGGGTATAGACGTACCTGTTACGCTTGAGTGTTCCTCGTCTCCGACGTTCGAATAAATGAACATGGCGAGGGAATCTCTCGCTATTTTGTTTTAAGGAATGTTTATTCAGTTTTATTAAGTTTTTATGATGTTTCCCAGTTTGCTGAGAGAAATTGGAATCGGCCACAGGATGCATCGCCCGTGTGAAATGAATACATACATGATGTCAATGGGGATCGAAGCGATGATGCCGCCATGTTTAAATCCGCTTAAGTGACCCGATACAGGAATTAAATCGCTTTTGGAAGCAGAGTTAGTAAAGTTGCAGATAAGATGATTATTGGTTAGTGACCTTAACTTTTTATATTAAAACATAGTGGGCAAGAAGCTAATCGAACACTCGTAAGTGTCCAGTTCCCAGCGTGCAGTTGGTCCCTCCAGCCAAGAGCAACTGCTTTGAACGATCACTGTGATGACGCTACACCCACTCGGTGTTTATAGAACTGCTCCCAATAACAACTTGTAAACTGTCAATTATTTACGCAACTTGTAAAAGATTAACTGTATGACTACGGAATGTAACTATAGGTTAAATGATTACATTAAGTAGTTATGCACCTCGTTTGTAAATGGCATTGGCTATTTTGCTACAGGTCTTTCACTTAAGGGAGTTTGATGTGTCGAGTTCACTGTATTAATGGTGCTCAAGTTGACGCGAAACCTCTGAATGCACCAACGGAACTCTTGGCTCGCCAGTGGCCTGCGAGTCAGGGTCTCTCATGCCTGCCAAGAGAGGTCTCTCATGTCTGTCCCTCCCCCCTTGTTGCGCAATCAAAGGAGGTGCGTCACGCTATTGAGCGTCGTTTTAGCAGCAATACTTATTCGGAGGCATGTTGAGGTTCCTGACTGTGTGGCTGAGAGCCCACATACTCTTTTACTAAGAGACTGGTATAATATTGTATGCAGGCCCAGAGCTATTAGCGAACCCGAGTGCCAGTTTGTTTTATTTTAAGTTGTGAATACTGCTCTGGATAACGTTTTGTTTTAGGAACGTAATTTAGAATTAAGGGGGCCCCTAGTAGACATAAATAGACTGAAATATGATTATTATGTATATATGTTAAATAACTTGGTTTAATATGGAAATAAAAGGGATTAATACCAACAGGGTCATTCCATCCCAAGTGATCAGATTTTTTAAGTCGCCCACGCTCACCATTTCCAATTTTGCTGAAACTTTGTGTGGATTCAGACCCCATCTAGATGTGAACCTGTGCTAAATTTCAGGTCACAACATCAAGTGTGTATAAAACTATGGCCTTCTGTTTTGAGGGCTTGTCGATGAATGCACGAAGAAACAAACAAATCTCAATGTTTGGGTCTTTATTACTAAAAAGCAAAAAATAGCTAGGACCTCTTACATGCTTGACTTGTGCAACTTTTTGCCCTGAATCAGAAAAACGTGGTTTGATTGGATAAACAAAACTTTAGGAGTCAGCAGTACAGGCCAAACTACCTAGAAAAATCTACGGAGTAAATTATGTAAATTTTAGTCTTCATTTTAGGGACAATTATCTCAGGAATGGAAAACAATGGGAAGCTGTCACTTGGCAGATTTATTAAGAATGCTTACCACCGTACCCTACTAGAATAGCTTTATTCATAAACAATTACCTTGTATTATATTGGAACACCCATATGGTACCAAATGTAAAATTGCCAAAAATGAGGTAATTTCAAACTCAAATTAGGTGAAATACGTCATCTCTGAAATTATTTTTTCTATTACCATTGGAAAGAGCACATTTTCTTCTTCTAGAATCATCTAGGCTACTGTTGCATTCTGCCCAGCAAAGGGGTAAAATATAAAGTTGAACTTCATGAAAAATTACTCATGATTCACTATGGCAGTGATGCTAATTTTATATTGTCAAGAGGACAAGAATTACAATGAACAATTTGTATTTTTGTCAAATGAGTCTATCAGCTACAAACATTCTTTGACAAGGGTTGCACTAAGCAATGTAACAAAATGCCAATGTAGAGTGAAACTCAGTTGGCTTCAAGCTTTGTACTTGTGATAAACATAGCAGGAAAGAAAAGTTTCTTTGTTGAGGTTCCAAAGCCTTTGTTGGATTTTTTCATCTTGGTTCCCAAGCCTGTGCTGTTCATAATCATTGCTTCATTGAATTAAATTTTTCTTGAATGCTTTGCAATAAAGCTTCTGGTAAATTAAAGTATCACCCTGTTCTTGTTGTAGGAGCTGGAATATGCATAATAATGTGTTGTGCAGGAACCCAGCATATTTTTTCTCTTGCAGGCCACGAAAATGAGTGAGCTGGTCCAAAAGGGATCATAAATTTGACTTTGCATCATTTTCTTCAATAGAGACTTGACGTACATTGCCGATGTACCATTGGTTATCATAAATGCAGGCAATGTATTGGCCAGGAAAAAGA
Source organism: Rhysida immarginata (assembly GCA_023313115.1). Taxonomy (NCBI): domain Eukaryota; kingdom Metazoa; phylum Arthropoda; class Chilopoda; order Scolopendromorpha; family Scolopendridae; genus Rhysida; species Rhysida immarginata. Next base: position 360,437 of record JAHWFO010010522.1, read on the forward strand.
CTCTGAATCGGTGTAATAGGACCTGTTTCAGATTGATCAACTGCAGCAACAAAAGAGGTTGTGTCATTTGACACCCGGCTAACTTGAATAAGTCTGGAATCAATAGGCAAAAAATGATGATTTTCTCGTGTTCCAGCTACTGTGTGCCCATTTTCAAATCGTTTTTCTTGTACTAACCATTCAGCTTCTACTTCTTCATGTGATACAAAAAAGAACTTTGTTGGTCACAGAAGAAGTAGTAATTACCATTTGATTCCTTGTATTTGTTGGTCACAGAAGTTGAATAAATCGTTAGCTTTAAAATTTGATTTTCTACAATTCGTTGAAGGCTGGCTCTTGCTGCTAACCGCTTAACTGTTCCTCCAATTCCATCACATGGGGATTTTCCATGGCTCGTGCCAAAAAAATTCCATTCAGCAGTTATACCAAAATCGGTTGTGTGGTAGCACATTGTGATAATTTAAATAGGTGTATATTTAAATATTTGAATATAATGAAAGACAAGGGTCAACAGTGGTGTAAATAAACGATAAAATAATTTAATCAACAAGTTGGGGATACATTAAAGAATGTTAAAAATAGAAAGGCAATAAAATAAATAAACAACGCTGTCCCTAACGGATGCGAAATACAATAATCCTAAAATACGATCGAGATCAGTTATTACGAGAGACCAAGCAAGTTCCCGGCTTGGGATAGGTTTCTAACTGCATAGTAAGGGCTGCTAGGGGATACATTAAGAACAGGGTACTTACAGTTGTGAAGATCTAGGAGCGAAGTCTTGAAGATACACATTCGGCATAAGTTCTCTCAGGAAGGCACGATCCACGATGCCTCTCATTCGAAAGACCCGCCTTATATATCCCCCTAGCATTACCCATAACTCTATGCGCGTTATCACGATCCTGATTGGCTGCCTGCCATTCCGATCTCCTCGCCTCCTGGTGGTCACGATCCAAATTAGTCACAAAGCTTCCGGGGCGGCCGCTGGCAACTTGGGGTCTCCCATCTCTAATAACAGGCGATGATTCACCAACACGTGGAGAGGGGGGGTAGACACAGAAGTTACAAAGCGTTGTAATTGACGAATGTCACAACATGTTGTAATTCTTGTACTGAGCAGCTGAGCCATCGCTGAAATAGTGGATATGCGCAATTTCTTCCATTAAGCTTTTTAGATGATTAATCAGCTTGACCAAAAATACATGAACAGCAACAGTATCGTGCCGAAGGCAATCACTGATAGTGCAAAAACTGATGCATTGAACTTCATCATTTATTTTGTAGTAAATGGCAAATGTATGCAATGTTGCTTGGCTGTTATCCCAGTGGTAACCTTGAACAGCATCCTGGATGATGAATGAGTAATTTTCTGCAAAATCCATTAGTATAACTAGTTCTCCAGGCTTCAAGTTTTCTTTCACATTCTTTAAGTGGTGACTTTGCTGTTTTGCAATATAGTGATGGCTTGAAAGTTTCAGGATTTTGGCAACCAAGTCATCAATAAATTCACCAAGCACCAAATGTTTTGTGTTCAATGTGTCACGATCAGTGTGTATCCATTGTTTGAATTCAATTACATCATCATCAAGGTCAAATTCATTGAATATTTCCATCAAAAATTTATGAAGTGCTTCAGTTCCTGGTCAATTGTCACACCTTTGTAGCATACCATCTTTTGAGTCTAGGCTACAGAAAATCTTTGACAAAAGAACTTTGTAATCGATTTCGTTGGGACAAATTTTTTAAGCAATATGCATCACATTATAGCTGTTATAGTTCTTGGTGACATTAATGATCAACCTGATGATGTTTTTTCTTCTTGTCCACCTTGATAATACTCAAATTGCACCATATCAATGCTGCTTTGGATCATGTATGGTTTTTCACAAAGTTCAACCTTATGTTTTACCCCTTTGCTGGGCAGAATGCAACAGTAGCCTAGATGATTCTAGAAGAAGAAAATGTGCTCTTTCCAATGGTAATAGAAAAAATAATTTCCGAGATGACGTATTTCACCTAAATTGAGTTTGAAATTAACTTACTTTTAGCAATTTTATATTTGGTACCATTTGTTCATATAAAGTAATCATGTATGAACAAAGCTATTCTAGCAGGGCACTGTGGTAAGCATTCTTAATAAATCTGCCAAGTGACAGCTTCCCGTTGTTTTTCGTTCCTGAGATATTTCTCCCTAAAATGAGGACTAAAATTTACATAATTTCCTCCATAGATTTTTTTAGGTACTTTGGCCTATACTACTGACTCCTAAAGTTTTGTTTATCCAACCAAACCATGTTTTTCTGATTCAGGGCAAAAAGTTGTACAAGACAAGCGAGTAAGAGGTCCTAGCTGTTTTTTGCCTTTTAGTAATAAAGATCCAAACATTGAGTTTTGCTCGTTTCGTTACGAATTCATTGGCAAGCTCTCAAAACAGAAGGCCATAGTTTTCCACACATTCTATATTGAGGTCTGAAATTTTGCTTAGGTTCATACCTAGGATGGATCTATATCCACAACAAGTTTCAGCAAAATTGGTGATGGTGAGCATGGACACCTTGATCACTTGAGCTGGAATTGCCCAATAATATCGCAGTGTCAGAGAGTACTTCTTAGTTGGTCCAAAACCCTTAGCACACCTCACCCCGACGCCATAGCTCGTTCATCTAGCACTATGCTTAACACATCTATTGTGGGGGTGGGGGTTGCTACAATATGAAGTGAGATTTAATATCCATGTTGGAATAGTATTTAAGCTAGTTAAAATATAGTTTTTACCTTTTCTAATTCCATAGTTATTAAAAAATATTAGGAATTTTGAAATATTCATGTTTTCTAACATTACAAAGCAAATGACTTTTTAATAAATCTTTAAATATTTTTTAGAAAAAATATTTTGTATTATAACTGTATATTCAAACAAGAAATTAATCCTCCTGAGGAAGGTATAGGAAAGTAGCGGAAGCCCTGAGCTCATCTATTTTTACCCGTTTATCTGCACTTTTGACCACCACCCCCTATTTTTTTAATCGAAAAATTGATTTTCTCGAACGTAGTATTTAAAAAATAAAAAAGAGCTCTTCTTTTGTAGAGATCTTCTTTCGTTTCTCGTCATTTCCGACTGAGTGATATATCACATTCCATATGGTGCCACAGTTCTAATATATTGCCATATTACCCTATTGGGACTATTTGGCCAAAACTTTACAGTAATGTTGATTTTGCTTAGAGGAATCTGCATACCGAATTTGACTCCTTTATCTGTATAAATACGCTTAGACCTTTTGGTCCCCTCTAATTTCAGCCTCCAAAACTCCGACCCTAGTGGGCCAATCAAAACCAAACTAAATAGTGAAGATGCACATGCCCGTAGTAAGCTACATTCCGAATTTCAACCTTCTACCTCAAAAAATGCAAAAATTATGAAGGGGACGGACGGACAGACAGACGGACATTGTGAAAACAATAAGTAGCTCCATTCTTCCGCTACTTAATAAATCTATTTTTAAAATATTTAATTGTTTAAGTTGTAGATTTTAATTTAATTTATACCTGAATATAAACATATTGATTTTATTTTTCTTGTTTGAATTGACGGAAATTTTTTAATTCAGTAGAAAATCTGTAGATTGTAATTCCATATCTTATTTGAAATTTCAAAAGTGCACTATAAATCATTTTTCTAATTAAAATTTTATAATTCTTACTTACTTACTTTTCAAACCTTCTTATCCATTAGGGTCGCGGGGGCAGCAGCCCTATGGAGGATCTTCAGCGATCGCGATCTTCTTCCATCAGGCGCATGTCCTCCCTGGTAATACCCAAGCGACTCAAACGCAAATTCTCCATGTAGTCTACCCACCTGGTTATAGGCCGACCCCTTGGTCTCTTACCCACCAGCTTGGAAAATAACAACTGCCTAGGAAGACCAGTTTGCGGCATCCGTATCACGTGGCCATACAAGCGCAACTGAGATCTCTCAATGCGGAGAAGTAGCGACTCAACACCTAAAGACTTCCTTACTGTGCTGCTGTGCACTCTATCTAGTAGGGTACACCTGCCACACCTCTCAGAAATCTCATTTCGGCTGCTTGTACCCGCGATCGCACTCTTTCGGTCATTACCCAAGCCTCATGACCATAGGTGAGGATGGGGACAAAGATAGATTTGAAGACGGAGAGCTTGGCTTTGTTACCCAGCTCGCGTTTCATTACCTCGGATTGCCACAGTTCACATCTGACATGGCTTGTTGCACCGATCCGAGCATCCAGTTCTTTCTCCTGCCGTCCATCATTCATGAATGCAATCCCGAGATACTTGAATTTCTCCACCTGTCTCAATGTGGCTCCCCTAAAATGAAAGATGAAAATATCATTAACAACGTAGCATGTATAAAAATTTTCAATTCTTACTCAAAATTGATAAAATATATAAAAAACTTCCATTTTTTCCCTTCCCCTGCGATAGACACTGGCACCATGGTTCGGCAACTGTTACGTCACAAGTTGCCGAGAAGTGCGGAGTTTCGAATTTGTGACGTCACACATTGGACGCTATCGGTTAGTCGTCAGTTGGGCATCGCAATGGACTATGAATATGAAACAAGACCGATAGTGATGACTGCGATTTTGGTAAGTGACAGCGATATACAAGGGCCATTAGTAGAATTAAATTCTACTGCAACTTCTGTGATATTACAGCCCTATGCATTAAACCGTGAAACGGGATCTTCTGCTTACCGCATCGGTGTGTGCGCATTAGGGTGGCATGTGCCCTACGGATTCAATAACAGGCCTACTTCATTCTTCCTTTGGCGTTTAGCACATGCTGTTGCGGTCGTTGTTCTTGAAGAACGCCAGCCCCATTTAGAATTGGAAGAGCATCTAGTTCCACCTTATACCTGATATAGTCTCAGTGGTAAATGTTCAGAGTAGCGTCCCCTAATAATCACGCCAATTTCTGTGACAAATAATATAAGTACTGACCATTAACCTCCTGTAATCGTCCAGGGGAAAACCAACTGCCCCCTATAACCAAATAGGTTGGGGTATACACCATATTGCCATTAATGACCGGACACTTTCGATTTTAGACGTTTTGTCGAATAT
>JAHWFO010010522.1:365944-417604 GCA_023313115.1 Rhysida immarginata
ATATTCGACAAAACGTCTAAAATCGAAAGTGTCCGGTCATTAATGGCCATATGGTGTATATCAGTAATTTGCCCCCGGAGGGGGATGTCGTAGACAGAACGCCGAAGACATTCGAGTAATGGAAAACAGTGACCAGTGAGGCCCACAAGGCCGAGATTGGGACTTGCGTTTGTGATTGTGCGGGCAATGAGGATTAAACCTATAATATGATAAACCATTCACTTATTAAGTAGATATGTTAAAATAATAAATTCAGAGCATAAACGCGACGGGGCTGGCCGATGTCTTCCGTGGTTATTAGGGGATGCTACTCTGAAGTTTTACCGTTTCATTGAGTTTCTTGTTTGAATTGATACTGAATTTAAAACTGCGGATGCGTAGACAAAGCAAGACGCGTCAAAATGAGCACACAATGCTGTTTGGAGTTGGATACCAGTTCCCTCGCTGTCAAAAACTAATCCACTGTTTTTTAATCAATTCTGATAGTGGAAATCTATGAAACGTGAAATTTCTATCAGACTGCCTATTTACACATCCAAACAGAGAACAAACTGAAGGCATACCGACATAAAACAGGTTAGCAAAATCTTACGATATGTTGAATCGTTCTCAGCGAAATTAAAAAGCGACTAAAATCTCGGCGACGAAATTCCCCGAGGTTCTCACGGCAGGAAATGACACCTTGTTCCGCCGTGTTCTCTGGAGAAGAGGATGGAAGATCCCACGCCAATTTTCAATTTTCCGAGGCATTTTTCTTAATAAAATGTTAGAAAAAATCAAAAAATTTTGAATGATACATACTCTATTAACCTGGATTAATGTTATGATGCAAAAAAAATAAAGTCGATTTTTTCCGTGGAGTTTACCTTTAAATAGTTTTGGATAGAATTATAAATAATTTTTAATAAAAGTTTTGGATATGATGGATAACTTGCTGAGAGTTAAGTTTATCGGTTTGTTTGTTATCTTTATTTCATAAATTTTGCAGTAATATTTTATTTATTTATCAGGGTTTTCATTGTTAATATTTCTTCAACGTAATTATTAGTTGTTTTTTTTTTTTTTATTTTAAATGTTACTTTTAATGTAAATAAAACGAAACCCAATTAGAAATGTGCATTAATGGGACTTTCCCGTGCTGCAGAGCCGCCATCGTCAATTAATTTCATTAGCTCGTGATTTTAGAGGAGTTGAATAACTCCCTACTATCTAAAGACTATGGCTAAGGTTAAAAACTTTCACCGCACAGTGGGCGAAAATGACAATCTAGCCGGAAAAAAATATTTTTTGTGTAGTTCTCGTTGAACATAGGATGTGTATTATTAATATGCATATTACATACATATACCTACTCTGTAAGTAACACTATACATCATTATGCGTATTTATAGGGTGATGCAAATATCATTCACATGCCAATATCGCATTTCCTTTCTTAGATCAAAACTTTCCCCGACACATGCAACCTGCAATACGTAGAAAAAGATAATTTTTAAATGATTCTTAATTTAGTAATTGATATAATCAATGATCAATAATTCAAACGATACTGGATGTAGTAATAAAGAGAACTTACATTTAAAGTTTGAACTGTTTTACAGACGGTCACAAGAATGTCTTTAGAACAATTCTCCAAACCTAGTTTCCTGATGACAAACGATGGTAGCGAGAGTTTTGTCTCTGTTTTATCCAGGAGCACGTCACAGAGTTCTCCACGAGTAATTTCGGTGGCCTACATCATTGTACGAAAAGTGTTATAACTTTTCTTCCGCGCTTTACCGCACTATGGTTTTAACAGTCTTATGTATACAACATACTCTACTCAGAGCAGTTGATGTTACTGTGACAGCCCTTGACACGGGTTTTATAAGTCTGATTAAACTGCTAGTTCTCACAAGGATATGTTACATGTGTATGTAAACAACTGAAAGGCCTACAAGTATTGCTTATAAGCTCAAAATGATGAGGACACTGTGTTCTACAATGTTTTCGATAATTTTGTGGCGATATAAATATTTCGGTTTTTTAAAACTCTAATGAGTTGGAATGACATTTTCTTTGTAAGATATAGTAACATTGGTTACTAATAGACACATTTCCACGCAAAAAAAATCTAAAATTAAAAGTATGCAAAATGATTTTTTTCCGGTTAGATTTTCATTTTCGCCCACTGTGCACGGGTGAGAAGAGTTAGCGTTTGGTCAGTCAGAAATCCCGGTGAGAAAACTGTGATGTCATTCTAATGTGATCAGAAATGCCAATTAGTGCTGCTATGCCTAACCAGTTAGTCTAATCGTCCTCACCGAGAAAAAGACGGTTAGACCAGTGAGAAATTGCGTCATCATTCTCTCACCGGTGAGGGTTTTTGACCACAGCCTACGGTAATGGTGGAGATATTGTTGAAACGTGGAAAGCCTATTAAAAGTCATAATATAAAACAAATTGCATTCGAGTCGATTATTCTGCATCATTTTTTAATTTATTAATTTATTAATTTCATTTATCTACTTAAAAGAAAAAAAGAAAATAGAAACTAAATATAAATACGGAAACAATGTTTCGATAACGAAAGCGGATGTTTCATAGAATAGCTAAGCGATTTACTTCCTGTTAACGTTAGAAATGACGTCATCCTGTCGTTCAACTTATGTGGCAGCAGCTTTAATTCTTTTCTTTCATAATATTTTAGTGTAGACAATCACAACAGCAACAGTCAGGAAGATATTTGACTTATTATTATGAAGTTATTAATTAAATAAAAATGGATTTGATACGTTTTGGAAGGAAATCTAGGATTTTGTACTTTTTGGTGTGAATGTTTTGATCACAACTCTGCATTCTTTATGGAAACTTTCAGAAGAAAAATTACAATTTATTGTGTTAAATAGTATGGTTTTTTTATATTCAAAAATTTGATGATTTGATCACCTTTAGAAAAGTAACTAACCACTTTGTGTACATAATTTATGTTAATATTGATCAATCATCACACAGTGGGCCAGAATGCTTCAAAACCTGGCCAAAAGTGATTTTTTTTTAAACTTTAAATTTCCCACGAAGCCTTTACTTCTCTTTGAACACTCTTTTAGTAAACATGACACCCATAGGAGTTGGACGCATCTATATTTCTTTCCTGGAGGGGTGAAAGTTGCTGTATTAACTGACTGGTTGGGATTAGAAAATACTTTGTAATTCTATAGAGTTTTATTATTGTTAAATTTTAAATTTATTTTGCATTTTGGGAATAGATGATTCTACATTAGGTAAGTTTATTATATTAAGATGTTATATGATCACTATTATAAGAATATTCGCAGTCGCCAGCCCTCTAGCGGCCAATGACTCAAGCTTCTAATATGGCCGCCGAAGGGGGGGAGGTGAACAGCAATCGATACCTCACAGCATGGCAGCTAGTAATGCAGCTACTTTAATAAGCACGAACCACTCTATATCCATCGCTGATGTTTTAAATTATTTTGGATTGAATGCCAGTAATGAAAGAAAAAGATGCTTGGTAGAGGGGGAAGCAGTTTTAAATGCTCAGCATGTAAAATATTGTGGGAGAAACAGTATCGCATCTTTGCCGTTAATACACATAATAGCCCTTGTGCTAAGGAGTAGCAGTGTCATAGCTTACAATGATAAGGAGTAGCAGTCTCTTATCATTGTAGGCTATGGCAGTGTTCGTTCCACCCCGCACGAGATAAACCTAATTATCAAACCTTGCCAGGGTACTGATCATATATCTAGCGATTAACGAACGATTTGGCAGATGAATCTTGCGATCGAGTCACAATCTCCATAGTCTGATGCTTTTTATCAAAAGCGTTCTTTTTAAAGGACACAAAATCACACCAAAAGAGAAAGATATCAGTAATCAATTGGTTATCGACCTCCCCCCCCCCCTCCCGCTTCACTGAAACTAGAAAAACCTAAAGACCAACCCGCGCTTGAATCTGATTGGTTGTCGTTCCCATCTTTTTCGTCTTTTATCGTAGATTCGCCTGCCAAATCGTTCGTTAATCGCTAAATATGTGCAGTTGATAAGAGAACGAATCTGATTGACGATTTACCCCTTCTTCTTTCGTTGCACGAACTGTAATATGTTTTGATTAGTACCTTTAGATGATCAGTACCCTGGCAAGGGTTGATAATTAGGTTTATCGCATATGGCGTGGAACTAACACTGCTACTCCTTAGCACAAGGGTTATTATGTGAAGGCGAAGATGCAATACTGTTTCTCCCACAAACTATTACATGCTGAGCATTTAAAAATGCTTCCCCCTTTACCAAGCACCTTATTCTTTCATTACTGGCATTCAATCCAAGATAATTTAAAAAATATCAGCGATGGATATAGAGTGGTTTGTGCTTATTAAAGTAGCTGCATCACTAACTGCTATGCTGTGAGGTATCGACTGCTGTTCACCTCCCCCCTTCTGCGGCCATATTGGAAGCTTGAGTCATTGGCCGCTAGAGGGTGACAACTGCGAATAATGTATTAAAAAAATATATATTTTGTATAATCTGAGCTGCTCACTCTTTTAGTTAAGAAATTTTGTATTTATCGAGATGGACAAACTTACTGGGGTTCAAAAATTTGTTTTAATAACATACTTAGGGTATGTCTGAAAAGTCCGACCAGTCGCACCGGTCGAAGCCTGTCGCAAAGAGCCTGTCCATTAAGTTGTGACGTTCCAGTGTTTGTTCACTCCAAACCATCAGAAAGTTGATGAACTCACAAGTGAATAATAATAATTATTACCTGGAGATACGTCTCCAAGCATAGGTAACGATTTTTCAATTGAAAAATGGAAGGAAAAGTTCTGCGACCCGGATTCGAACCAGGAACCTCGACTATCATGGCCGATGCCTCTACCAATTGGGCTATCGCAGACACCACGGACAGCCAAGCTGTCTCAAGGTGTCTTAAAGACAACCAAGTTGTCACGGTTGAAAGCCCAATGGGAGACGGGAACATGGCCCGCAGATCGAGAATTTCTCCGTTCCAAACCATCAGAAAGTTGATGAACTCACAAGTGAATAATAATAATTATTAACTGGAGATACGTCTCCAAGCATAGGTAATGATTTTTCAATTGAAAAATGGAAGGAAAAGTTCTGCGACCCGGATTCGAACCAGGAATCTCGACTATCATTTGGTTTGGAGTGGTTTAGAGTGGAGAAATTCTCGATCTGCGGGCCAGGTTCCCGTCTCCCATTGGGCTTTCAAGCGTGACAACTTGGTTGTCTTTAAGACACCTTGAGACAGCTTGGCTGTCCGTGGTGTCTGCGATAGCCCAAATGGTAGAGGCATCGGCCATGATAGTCAAGCTTCCTGGTTCGAATCCGGGTCGCAGAACTTTTCCTTCCATTTTTCAATTGAAAAATCATTACCTATGCTTGGAGACGTATCTCCAATTAATAATTATAATTATTTACAACACACATCTTTCTGAACAGATCGAATTGAAAGGTGAATACGAAGTAACTTTAACAGATTTCATTCCCGAATTAGTTTGAGAACTTTTCATTTACTTTGAAAGTCGAAGGCAATGATGATGTCACACGTTTAATGATTCATAATTATACAGGTAATCCAGCTATAACAGTAAACGATGCAGACATTCCTCTAGAATCAACACGTGGTTCTCATGCATTTAATAGCTTGCAAGAACTTAGTGAAGCAATCAATGAAGACATCAGAAAAAACTTTCTGAACTGGTCGTTGCATGGCATGATAAACGATTTCTTAATGTTAACGTACGCTTGATTTACAATGAAAAACATCACAAATTCGTTGTTTATAATTATAAAGACGGAAGTAATGAGCTTTATTTGAGGATGTTTTTAGGAAAATCCATCGCAAAACGATTCGGATTTGTAGAGAAGCAGTTTCCTGTTTTAAATTGTCAAAAAGGGTTCCCGATAAGACTCATCGGTCATCATTTCGTACAACCATATCCCATTAAATTTATCGAAAGTTTGTATGTATACTGTGATCTTATTACACCGCAATATGTAGGAGATGTTACAGCTCTGTTAATGAGAATAGTGAATATCGAGGGCCAACATGGTGACTCAACGTTCGTATCTTTTCATTGCCTGTATTATTTGCCGGTTATTAAATCATCTTTTCGTACCATCGAAATTGACTTAAGATTAGACACGGGAGAAAGTGCCATTTGTGAGTATAGGACGTGTGGTGTGCTTACTGCATTTCAAGCGTGTATAAAAATGAAAGGGAACTGCTGTGAACCGTATTCTGCTTAAACATAAATCAAGCCGGTGGGAATTTACCTGTGTTTTATGGACGTTATCATCAACGAGGAAGTGGACTTGGTTCAGCCTTTTCAGTTCATTAGGAAAATTTGCATTACCGTTCCTAAAAAGCGTAGCGAGTTATTTTGCACCAAAGGTCATTGATGTGGGACAAAATATCCTAGGAGACGTTATTGAGGGTGATAATATAAGAAAACCTGAGTTGGAAAGAACATATTATTAGTATTGTAAGAAAAATTGCTCTTATTTTGGGAATTATAAGAAGAAACAGAAATGTATTATCACATAAAGCGTGTATAGTATTATATAATGCATTCATAAATCCGTATATTATATATTTAAATGTATGTTGGGGTGATACAGCAGTAACATTAATGTTACAACTTCAAAAAGTGTTAAATCGTTTTCGAAGAACTTTATTTTATTTACCAGCTTTTACTACAACCTCTGACAATTAAGTTCGGTGAATGACGTCACACCCTAATCTGTGCGGGCTTTATGCGAATAACAATGCATGTGAATACAAGCCCAGTCATTGTTTAAGCAAGTTCAGACAAGTCACGTTTGTGCGTGCAATGGTTTAGCAGATGATCGTTTCTTCAGTTGAAGGTGTAGCGTGCGCATGTAACTGTGGATAATGGATCAAAGAGGATCACTGCCGTAATCGTGCAACAGCACGTCTAACCTAACCTAACCTTTGTCATCTCCCCATCGAGCTAACAAAGGGGTCGTATCCATAGCTCATCCACCTTATTCACCGACAGACTTTTTCTTGTTCCCACGCCTGAAACGGATTGTGTGGGACACAGATTTGCGGACATTACAGACATTCAAGCAAATGTGACACGTGAACTTAAAGCCATCCCTAAGGAGCTTCCAGGACTTATACACCCGATCCCAAAAGTGCATTGCCTTCCAGGGTGATTATTTCAAAGGACAATAAAGTAAATGTGGCTCTATCTGTTTTGCATTTTGTTGTGTGAACTCATTCACCGAACTTAATTGTCAGAGGTTGTACAATAACAACAAAATATTTTATGTCTGTAAATATTTTAACTTTAACACAAATGCATACTTTATCCTTATGTATTCAAATGTATAAAGAAATTAATTTTAAAACAACAACTTTTTTATAAACGATAATTACCACAATTACAATACGAGGTTGAAGGGTAATTTGCAAATAACAAAATGTCACAAAATGTAGGTAAATATAAGATTTATAATCAAATGGTTAAAATTTGGAATCAAATCCCGTCTGATATTAAAAATGTAACCTCGTATAATCTTGTGACGTTCCGTCTTAGGAGTCACGTGTGTCTGACAGTGGGAGTAGAGAGACAATAGAAAATAAGGTGTGTTATCGGTAGTTTTTTGTTTGTTTTTTTTTTGGTTGTGAAATAGTAGTGAGGGTTGTTTGTTGTGTGAGGTTATTGTTTGTGGTGCGTTAGAAATAATTTTTGTATTGTCATTTTTGAATTGTATATATGTCGTGAGCGATCATTAAGGTCCTTTGTTGGAGCTGTATTGTTGAGACGTTTTCCTGGAAGACAGTGCAGTTTCCAGCGGGGGAAATTGTTGCGCTCGTTTTTTTTTTTCCGTTAAAAAAGATTGTGATGAACGTGTCATCCCTTTTGTTAAAAAAAAATTTAAAGATTCTTTTTGGTTCTCGTCGTGAGAGGTTGTATTTTGCAGTAATGTATATATCTGTTTTGGAACATAATGGCGAAAGTGTAATCTGATATTTATGGTTATATAAAAGTAATTATGTCGTGTTAGAAGAACTCTGAACTGTTACGGAATAATTGTCTAATCGTCGAAAAAATATGTAACTAGCCGTCAGATTTTGGAATTGGCCAAATTAGGACACAAGTAATTATGTTTTAAGAAACAATATTCTTTTTTGGCTTGTCTTTTACATAATTTATACATGACGATCTTACATTTCTCATATGATAACGCCTGGCCGGCGTTGATTTCGTGAAACGAGCGATGGACTAGAGGAACCAGGTTTCCACGGATTGCCAAGCAGGCAGCAGAGGTTCGCCTCGCAATACCACATGGGAGTATGAAATTGGAACCTGTTAAAGCGTCTTGGATGGCGAGTAAACGAAACCCGGTGAGTTCGCTCCTTTTTTGATGATTATAACCACGGATAAGCGCTGATTGATATCACGAATTGTTCGTATTGTTCCCGGAACCCCGAATAAGACTTAATGAACAATAAGAGGCACCCTTGGACAACCTTGCATATGGACAACCTTATGGACAACCTTTTTATGTCTTCAACAAACTGTTTAAGATAAATTAATGTTAATTTAGTAATTTTCTTATTAAGCACCTTGTCATTGCAATCGGGTATATAGCTAGGTCTAGTAGTGAGGGCTGTAGTGGTAAAACTAGCCATAGTTGGTTTAGCGCAACTGTAGCACGCTCTTGCATGTCAAACAGGTGTAACCACCATGGTTGATGCTGCCAGTGGAGGGGTTAACGGACATTCATTGTCACCAAGAGGGGTCACTGTTCCTCCCCCCTTTTTGGCATAATAAAGGAGGGACTTTGCACTCTCGTGGTGCTGGTGCTGGAATATTTGATTCGGGACGTGAATGTTCAGTATTACCCATAGTCTGCTATTAAGCAATGATCACTGCCTCACTTTAATATAGATTTTAGTGATATAACGCTCAGCAAGACAAGAGTGCCTGTAGTTGATTAAAATGAACGTAAGTTAATTGCATAATAGGTAATTGAATTGCATGCATGTTAAACGGGCCCGGTAGATACCATGGTAGTCGTAGATAAACGTTTATTATGTGCAAATTGGTGTATTCTAAAAGAATAAAGTAGTGTTATGCATAATTACAGTAATATCAGTTGCGATTTTCTAGTTACCAGTCCCGAACCCTTGCCCTTACCTGCCCTAAGTGACGGTCCTTGACTCAGAGCACTTATATAATAGATATAGTGGGGGTGCGAAGGGCACAATCTCTTTAAAATGAATGTTAGAGAATGGATTATTTTAAATTATTAATGGTATTATATTTTATTACTTTTATTTTTTATTCTCTTCTCTTTTTTTTTTATATTTAGTATTGTACTTGGCCACACTTGTTAAAGCTTAGCTTTTTTGGTGGACCCTTTTTCATACTACTTTTCTGTCCATTTTGCTTTTTTTTTGTATGTATTTATCTTCTATTTTAGTGTGAAATATTATTATTAATGTCCGTGAATCACTCAAACGTAGACTTTGCGACACTGGAAAAGATATTTTAAGTGATGTTAGCGCTAAAATTCAAAAAGGAAGCGGACGAAAACAGAAAAAGAGAATCAATGGAGGAAATAGAAAGAGGAATACGAAAAGGAGAAAGAAAAATTCACACGAAAAAACGATATTTTAAAAAATAAATCATCCTCTACCTTCACCTTCACTGTCACCTTTATTCATTAAAAAAATGAAGTTTTCTTTTATTTCGTCATAGCTTCTCTTGTGACTGGGTCAGTGTATGTTTGTTTGTTTTTTTTTTTAATCGAGGTGTTTCTGTGTTTGTGTGGTTGTAGTGGTATGGTAGTCAATGTATGTGTTTGGGTTATCTGTTGCAGAGGTGCGTAGCTGTGTTGTGTAGGTGAAAATCGTATGTTTGTGTGTTGTTTAATTGGGATTATGTAAGTAGTCATTCTCTTGTTGTTGGGAAAATGAGTTTTCTGTTGTTGTATTTTGATGATAAGGTTAATAATGGGAGAAGCTGTAACAATTGCGGCAGAGGCTGAGCGTATCTGCTCATTGTTGTTATAGCTTTTCCACAAAATTGCTCCCAATAATGTAAAAAGAGCGTTGCTCCTTTGTTGAGTGGAGCGTGTGCGGTTGTCGTGCAGGGAAGCTGAGTTGTTGTTTTTTTTTTCTTCTTCGTTTTTGTTTTGCCAACACGTTGTGTTCGATGCTCTGTAGTTTTTGTTAAAAGTTTAAAACTAATATGAAGAAAACTGTATTTAACCGCTTTATATTCTTATGAGTAATTATGAAGAGTGATTTTCGCTGCAAGGACAGCCCGTCAGGAAAACATGTCGTCAGTGAGCATTGCCATATATAAAAAATGGAACGCACCTCTTTGGTCTGGTGTCACCGATATCGAGAATGATCGGCTAAGTTAAGAAATTCATCGATGGATTTTATCTGTTTTCGGTGAGATTATTCCATTTGTTCCTTCTCTGACTAACTGGTAAAAGTAGAATAGACGTCACATAGATTTGGTCTGGTTCCGCATTATTTGCGTTTTGCGCTCCAAAGTATCAAACGATCGGGAGTCACATGACCTGCGTCGCTCTCTGCTAGTACGAAGAAAAACGAACTGTTTTGCTTGTTCGCACGAGTTGATGGTCAATTTTAAGCCAACCAGACAGACATTTTCCCGGTTTTAGTAACCTTAGAGACATGCTAATATTACATATCATGTTATGGTTATTGGTATCCAATGCATGGAAGGTGTTACAAAGGGGCATGGGCATAAATTGCTGCCGTTATTGGTTGTAATGCATATGAAGCAAAGTTCACTTAAGCAAGGTGCAGGAAGCATATTGTGGTGTGCTTAGACTGTTAATAGGGGTTACTGCTCTCCTCCCCTCCCCTTGTTTGAAGGACTCAGTATTAAAAAGTCTCTAAGCAGGGGAATAAATAATAAAGGGGAATGTGGCACCTTCCGTGCTGTCCTGTATCTAAGGTTGTTATTTGCTAAGAGTGCCTTTGTGCAACTCAGTGCAGCTGCAGTACTAATTTTGTGTGTTAGCCATGCAACTAGTTCATGTATTGATTCCCACAAGCTTATTTGATTAGAATTGAGTTGACGGCAGTTGCTGTGTAAGTGCAGACTGTGTAGTATAGTGTTATAGTTTACAAGTTGGTTATGAGTTACTATGATTGTCGATTATTTTTATGGGGCCCCAATTATTTTTTGTAATTATTTCATATTTAGTCATGCAAATTAAAGATAGTTATTATGATTCCACTACACGCCTATTCTTTGACTAATTGCCATCATCCCTTGCGAGTCCTGGCACGCGTGGGTGTGTAACATTGTTGTTGGGGGTACCTTCTGGCGCCCCCCCCACCCACGTCTCAGGGCACACTCTCTCATCAGGAGGGATTATCGAATTCTTAGTTCCAGGCAATAGCGAAGAATACATTAATCTCTCTGAAACGATATTTGTTCGTCAAGATAAAAATTAAAAAGAATGACAATACCACACTGACAAATGAAGAAAGTAAAAATGTCTTACCAAGAAAATTATTATTGCAGTTGCTATTTAAACAGATCGACTTACTTCTCAATGGAAAATTAGCAAGCACAGGTCACGATTATGCATATAAGAGTTACATTCAAATGCTTTTGAACTAACTGCATCTTTCTGGATGGTGAAAGAAGATGGACAAAAAGCCGCAGCAGAAAGTAACTCTATAGAACTCCCAGGACGAATTCACGTTGACCCTTGCTTACAACATAAACTCCGCAAAAACCTGAATTTCTCGTGGAGGTATCGGGGCAAAATCCTGCTGAAGAAGCCTTAAAACCTGTCATCGTATTCGAAGATGTACTGTTGTATGTGAAAAAGGTAAAACCTAGCTCTACGATTCTATTAACGCATTCACTTGCATTAGATACTGCTACAGCAAAGTTTCCTTTATAAGAAGACTGATATTAAAGTTCATACAATTATACAAGGAACAAATTCGGCATAAATCGATAATATTTTTCAAGGTCAAGTTCCGTCTCAAATGGTAATTGCATTGGTGAAGCATGATGCGTTTAACAGATCTTATACAGAAAATCCAATGTATTTTGATAATTTTAATCTATCCTCATTATCAATTCCAATCGATGGTGAGATTGTTGATGGAAAACCGCTGGAAATGGATTTCAAGAACAAAAATTACGCATTAGCCTATTTGAACATATTTTGCGGACTGGGTATGCTATTTGAAAATCAAGGAAAAGGAATGAGTTATAAACGATGGGGAATACAAGGAGAAACTTTATTTTGCTATGACTTAACTCCTGATGGATGTGGAGATGACTCTCATGTATCGTTAATTAAAAACGGTGTAGTAAGAATAGACTTACGATTCTCCGATAAACTGACATGAAATATTAACAGTATAATATACAGTGAAATGGATTCTTTATTTCAAATCGATAAGGAATGAAACGTTATTTGTGACGGGTTTGCCACGGGCAATCATCCACTTAATAGCTATGGCGTAACGCCGGAGAGCGTCACGTGATTCTTTTAAGTTAGTCAACTCATTGAGAGACACGGGGAGAACCACGGAAACCCCGCCGATGATTCCCGCGCAGTTAGCTACCGGATCGCATGAGTACTCAGTGCAACGCTTATTGAATGAATTCTCCTTATCTCTTAATAATAAGAGAGAGAAGCAGGGGATCCACAGCGAAGTTACACTATTAATTTATTATTATTAATTTATTATTGCTACTTCCGACCAACAGCCCTCTGCTTGGAAGCGTTCCTTAAGACTATATCAACTTTCATAAACAAGGTAGACTACAATACTATGCACATAAGTAGCTCGTATAGCATAAGCTAATATTTTCGATATTCTTTTATAACCAAACAGTGTCATGTCCAGGAAAACAAATGCTCCTCATGCACTATAAGTGATATACTGATTAACAGCGGCACAAGCCTCTCTTCCCGTAGTTCGTATATACCTCACATCACTGTTCTGGTAAATCTTCGCATCGTCCACAGTCAACGAAATAAAATAAAGGAAAGCAACTCACCAATAGTTGTCATCAGTTATGGAATACTGCAGAATTTGAAGGCTGGATCAGAATAAATACTTGCAATCAACATCAGCTTTTCCATCGGGATAATTATATGACAACGCACATCAACCGTTACCCACAAACATTTCATACCGCATCTGAAATACTCGAAACTACGTCTTATGTATATGTCAGCACAAGGAAAAATTATAGTAACTTATCCTCTGTTGCCATAAATATATTATTCATGAACTTATCTTTGCAGATGATGGTAAAACAAATCGAATGTTGAACGATCTTGTTCTCAGACGCCATCATAAACAAAATGAACATCTGTCTTTAGACAACATAACGACGTCCGTCCTTTTATATCCCCAAAAAAAACCTCAAATTTTCTCTTACAAACGAGCAACACGTACCCAACAATTAAGGGATGCCTAGGACCTCATCTTCCTAGAATTTCTCACTCACAACAATAATAAGTGTCAACAATAACTCACTCTGTTACGTTTCTCTACTGACGCAATCGGATCGGAATTAATACATTACAATTCAACAATTATACACAAAAAAACAAAAAATAATACCCTTTAAAACAAACATATTTCCTAAAACAAAATATACCACATCAGGAATTATATCGAGGTGATAATTATTTTAGCTATGTTATCTTGAACGAATTATTTATTAATTACACGAAATTAAAATCTATTTTAAGTAAAACAACATATTTAATCTATTTATTTCTCAATAGTACCCAGAACAATATTACCCAATAAACAACGTGACTTGTCACAAAGCAATTACAAAGTTATGTAATCTCTGTATGTGGACGTTATTGTGTTAATTTCATAATAAAAAGATGTAACGGAATGACACCCGAATGTATTGTCAATGAACTAAATCATTCCCTGATTCGGATGCATATGTATATGATTTTGTGAATAAATTGTTAAGTAAAAAGTAATAAACCTTATATGATAATTTCTTTTTTATATTTTTTAATTGGAATAGTAGATTGTCAATAATTTGGGGTAAACAGAGCCAAGGTCATCTCAAACTTAGAAAAAACTCAACAAAAAAAATCAAAAAATCCACTCTTCCAAAATGAAATAATTTCCTTATTAATTAATGTATCTATTTTCCCATTTTTACCCAAGTTATAAATAATACAAAAATCTTATTGGAAAGGAAATAGAAAAAATAAAAAATGTTTAGATGCGAATTGTGTAGTTGTCAATACAAGTATAAAAGAAATTTAACAGCTCATCACAAGAAAAAACATGGAAAACAAAGTAAAGCGACGCAGAGTTCTTCACAGATGCTCTCAAGTACCTAGTTGCCCCTACTCAGATTACACAATCCGAACACTCGACATTCTTAGGAGAAGCGAGGGATATAACCTTCAGTTCGTGACCTTACTTCTCAAGCTTCACCATTAACATCATCCCATAGTGATGTAACAATAACGACGTTGTGTGAATTGTGTGGGAAAAACTTTAAATATAAAAAACTTAACAGCGCATCTTAAGACAACTCACAAAATACAAAATCACTTTACAAGAAAATTTACATGTAGAATTTGTAAACTGATATTTGACACAGTAAATGAGTTGCAAATACACAACATGGAAGCTCATCATCAAGATAACAAGATAATAATGAGTTTTCTGACACTTCACAAGTTGAAGCTTTGCCAGAAGTTGAACCATTCCATTTACGGTCATCA
The DNA here is from genome assembly GCA_023313115.1 of Rhysida immarginata. Taxonomy (NCBI): domain Eukaryota; kingdom Metazoa; phylum Arthropoda; class Chilopoda; order Scolopendromorpha; family Scolopendridae; genus Rhysida; species Rhysida immarginata. The sequence goes on from JAHWFO010010522.1 coordinate 380,736, forward strand.
TCACATAGAAATTTTTTTAGGTGTTATTTCTATAGAAAAAAAGAGTGACACAGTAGATATTTTTTCTTATTTCGAACAAATAAGAGAAAATTTGCAAAACCTTTTTACAACAGTGTTGACTGATCTTAATCAATACAAGTTTTTAATTTGTTTAGAAGTAATGCTTCAGAAAAAACAAATCGATCAAACAATCGAGTTAATGCCATTATACTTGTGTTCAGGAACTCAAATTATTTTACTAGCACACAAAATTTCATCAGCTGTCGACGAAGCAATACAGAAATTAGTAATCAAATTTGATATGTTTCAGAAGAATAGTTCCAGATTGATGATTTCCTCCATCAAAAAAAGTGATATTCATTTCGGAAAATATCATCTACTGTCAGAAGGATCCAAATGTAAGCTAGATGCTTTTTTAAAAAACAAGCGTGCATTACTCAATTTCGAAACAGATGATCATTCTTATTTTGCGTATTGTTTTAGCAGCATTGCATTCTGAAGAGAAAGGTGCCAATAAAGTCAAATATTATAAACAGTATCTAGGGGAAATAAACTTAAACGGAATAACTTTTCCGACTCCAGTATCCGAAATTCCTAAATTTGAAAATCAAAATCATCTCTCCATAAACTTGAATGGATAAGAGAAGAAAACCATTTTTTCATTGTATATTTCTAAAATTGCACGAAAACGAGAAGTTAATTTATTACTAATGGAAAATCGACATTATTGTGCTATTCAAAACTTCAGTCAATTAGTAGGAACAGGAGATAAAAATCGTGATGTATGTCGTTACTGTTTGACTATGTTTCGTGGAAAAGAAAAGTTAAATGAACGTATGAAAGATTGTCGTACAAACACACCACAACTTATAGAAATGCCAAAAAAAACCATTCATGAAATTTGAACGATATGATCACCAATTGATGGTTCCATACGTTGTGTACGGAGATTTCGAATGTCTTTTGCCGAAAGTGCAGTCTTGTCGTCCTTCAAACGAATACAGTTTCATGCAAAAAACTCAGAAACATATTCCGTATGGATATTGTTACATTATTTTAGAATATTGTGACGATGCGGGGTATGCGTGTTTTATGGCGCCTTATTAGCCAGTGTACCAAAGCACAGCCATGTCCGAACAACGCAACGCATGTCATTTACTTATTCCCAAAGATAACGCAAAAACTCTAACGGATCGTATAGTGGTATTAAAATAACTAAAGCTTAATAAAGATACTACGTCTCGTGGCCGCAAAATTACCCAGCAAGAGCTCTTAATTTATTGCTTCATAATCTAAATTCCCCTTTTATACAACTTAATTAACTATAAGCCTGGAAGATTGAAATAAAAATCAAAAGAACAAGTTTTATTAACAAATCAATTAAATTAAGACAAATTACACTACTTCCATAATGCATAAGTAAGATAAGCATAAAAAAAAGAATTTGAATGGCCTAATGAATCAAAAGATATTCAGTAAAACTACATACGGTTTGTATATGTCAATAAATCAGTGTATATTATCACAAAATTACATTAAAGTCCCTACCCCTATGAATAGATACCCCGTTATGCATAACGTTAAACTACAAAGCTTGAACTTAAGCTTCTCCTCTCCACATCCATCTACCAGGATCCTTAATTTAATTGTCACTTAACTGTCACCATTAAGAAGTTCTGTCCAACACTTTGTTTGGCGGATAATACACCACCGTCTTCGAAGGTTTTCAATGTTCACCACCGCTGCCGCTGTCCGATTCCCATTGCTTGGTTCGCCTGGCTCCCGACTCGCTACGCCGCTAGACCTCCACGACGTGCCCACGAATCTCCCCGCCAGCGTGGCCCCCCGTCGGTTCTCTTCTTACCAGCGGACAGCCATTGGCTTCCACGTCCTACCTCGGGAAAACGCTGTTGCCATCCCCGCTGTCGCTTGTCGTTTTACAGGCTCCTTTTTCTCGTGGTTGCTTGACTTCTGCACCGTCATCAATTAAACCATTTATTCGGCGTCGTACTTGTCCGGCTTCCACGCCGAGACTCGGCTGCCTGCTGCGGAGCTGAACCTTGCTACGCTACCTCTCGCTACACTATCACATTGAAGCACATAACTTTGTTACTTTCCTGACAACCTGTTGTCCCCAGGTCGATTCGTCGAGTGTTTTTTTTTCTCCCATCACAAATTTCTTCTCCACAAAAGTTCCGCAGAAAATACAATAATAACTAGCCAATCGGTGTTTCATGCGCTCGCTCCCGCGCCTGCTTCCTTATCTCCATGACTCATCCCCTATCCTATTCTTCTCGAATAAACTTTTCCTGCCAAAAAGAACAAAGGGCCAGGAACGAGGCCTAAAGCACCGATTGTCAGAAATCAATTTCTACTAAAATATACTTTACTGAATAAACTAACTTGACAATTATATAATCTAAATCACTAAGATAAAATACTTTCAGTTGATAATTGAATACAGACGGTCAATCTTCCATACCTTCAGTTTTAATAACTAATAAAATAAACACATTACAATATGTCACAATATGAAGGAAAAATGTTCAAAAAAATGCTCTATAGAGAAGACTGTATAGAACATTTCTTTAAGAATATACGGCAGGATTACATTGCAATTAAAAAAAAAAAATCCGCGAGAACACCCATAAAATTAAATTTACAAGAACATGAACAATGCAAATCCACAACTCATTGTCACATATGTGAAAAAGTGATTCTTCCTTCTGAAACAAAAGTAAGAGATCATTGTCACATCACAGGTAAATTTCGTGAAGCAGCTCATTCTTCCATAATCTAAAGTCTGACAATTCACATTTCATCGTACGTGCTTTCACTTATTTTAAGGAAGCAAAAATTGATGTAATTCCACAAAGTGCAGAAAGATATACAGCGATATGTATTAATCATTTAAAGTTTCTAGATAGTTGTCAATTTATTTCAGCTAGTTTAGAAACTTAAGTAGTTACTATAGATAAATTTCCCTTGTTAGAAAGCTTATTCCCGGAAAACCATCAATTGTTAAAAGGAAAAGGAGTTTATCCTTATGAGTATATAGCAAACTTTAAAAAATTTGAAGAGAAATCGTTACCTCAGAAACACGAGTTTTATTCTTCCTTGACAGGAGAAGAAATTAGTGATGAAGATTATGCACATGCTCAAGAAACTTGGAAGATAACTGGATGTCAAAATTTAGGGGATTGTCATGATACTTATCTTCTAATTGATGCATTACTTTTATGTGAAATTTTTCAACAATTTCGCACGACTTGTTATGAATATTACAAACTTGACCCTGCTCATTTTATGTCAGTACCTGGGTTATCTTGGGAAGCTGCTTTAAAAACAAAAGGGAAAACTGCACCTTTTAACTGATGTAGATCTATACATGTTTTTTGAAAGAGCAGTTAGAGGCGGGGTATTGATTATTTCATGACGATATGCAAAAGCCAACAATCCGCTTGTAGAAGGTTACGATGAAGACGAACCCACTTCATACTTGTTCTGCATGGACGCAAACAATCTGTATGGATATGCCATGATGCAACCTCTTCCTTACTTGGACTTTTGATGGTTGGGCCAAGAGGAAATTGAGAATTTAGATGTTAACAAATTAGATGAAAACGAAGACATCGGATTTTTTTTAGAAGTTGATCTTCTTTACCCCGATAAATTACATGATTCACATTGTGATTATCCGTTAGCACCGGAATAAATCAGAATCGCAAAAGATATGCTATCCCCTTTCAATAAAGAGCTACACCAAAACTTTAAACATCCCATCAATTCTGAAAAGCTAATTCCACGCTTTCTACCTCGAAGGAAATACGTGTGTTATCATAAGAACTTAAAATTTTACCTACATCACGGATTAATTCTGGAAAAAATTCATCATGTAGTGACTTTTCGTCAAAAAGCATGGAGAAATCCTTACATCGAGTTCAATACAATGAAAAGACAAGAAGCATTGAGTTCTTTTGAAAAAAATCTCTTCAAATTAATGAATAATGCCATCTTTGGGAAAAGTTTACAGAACGTACGGAAACAACAAGTCATTAAATTCAGTACAAACGAAAAGCGTGCGTTAAAACTTACAACGAAAACAACATTAGATTATTTTGAAATTATTGAAGATGATTTGTTGCTTTTCAAAATGCATCGTCGTTGCATGATCTTGAATCATCTGGTTTATTTAGGAGCAACCATTTTAGATCTTTCGAAAATGACAATATACAAATTTCATTATGATTACTTTAAAAAAGTTTTTGAAAATAACTGTCAACTACTTTTCACTGACACCAATAGTTTATTTTATCAAATTTACTCCAAAAACACTTACAAAGTTATCGGTAAAAATCTAGACTATTTTGATGCATCTAATTATCATGTGTAAACAAGCAAGTGCCGGGGAAACTTAAAGATGAAACTGCTGGTACACCAATCGTTGATTTCGTTGGATTGAAATCAAAAATGTATTGCTTTCGTTATGGACAATTTGTGAAAAAAACAGGAAAAGTTGTTAAAAAAACATATTGAAACAAGATGCACATTACGAACCTTGTTTACGATGCTTAAAAGAAAACGTATCATTTCAGTTGTCTTCTTTCGTAATTCGCAGTTTTAATCACTCTGTATACACTTGTAATCAAAATAAACTTTGTTTGACACCGTATGACGATAAAAGATATGTTTTAAACAATGCAATACATTCTGTACCATACGGTCATTATTTAATAAAACAAAAACAAACTTAAAAAATCACCCTGTGAATATTTTTTATATTGAATGTAAATATAAATTGAATCAACATTTAAAAATTATTTTATTAAACTTATGAATAAACACAGAGTTAAAATATTTATTGTATTATCATTTTTTATAAATCTTCACAAATCCTTGATGAAAACTAAAACAATATATGAAGGGAGGAAGACTCCTCTTCATAAAAAATCCCCTGAAAGATGATAAATCTTGGATGTCTGCCCACATTTAAAAAAAAAAGAAAAAAAGTTGACGACTGAAGAAGGAATTGTTAATGATTATTATTTAATACAAAAATTAATATATTTTAAAAAATTCATTCATCGTTAAAAAATTATTTTTATTAAGAAATAGTTTAGAAGAAAAACACCATCATAAAAAAACCTTGAAAAATTGAGTAATCTTAATTAAGCGACATCTATGAACAAAAAATGTCACCAAAACGTGTATTTTTTAGCAGAAATTCGAAAACTAAACTTCGAAACACGACCTTTGCACTAACGAAACTCGATCATGACCTACAGAAATTTGACTGTGACCTACAGAAACTCGACCTTTTGACCCATTTTAAACGAAACTTACCCTTGACTTTGCGAAACTCGACCTTTAACCTAATTAACATTGACCTTTGACCATACAGCCAGCAGTGGCAGGCATTTATCAACTAGTGTAGTATGGGGATTTTCTTGAGTATTTCAGAATATATTCCAGAATATATACACTATATGATCAAAAATATCCGGACACCCCTCACAGATCATCGATTGGCCCAATGTCACATGATAATGACTTGCACATCATTTAAATAGCTTCCCACACCTTCAGACACAACTCTGCTTGGACATTGGCAAGAATGGGTCGTTCGGCAGAGCTCAGTGAGTTCCAACGTGGAACCATCGTTGGATGTCACCTATGCGGCAAGTCCGTGCGTGACATTTCCAGCCTTCTTCAGATACCCAAGTCAACAGTAGGCGATGTCATTATGAAATGGAAGACCCGGGGATCAACAACAGTTCAACAACGAACCGGTAGACCCAAGAAACTAACGGACAGAGACCGTCGAGTGCTTCGTCGTGTCACCCGCAGCAACCGGAAGTCCTCGGCGGAAAAAGTTCCCACAGAGTTTCGAAATGCCTCTGCAAATGATGCCAGTACCATGACAATTCGTCGGGAACTGCACACGATGGGATTCCATGGCCGTGCTGCTGCCCACAAGCCCCACATCAGCAGGGTCAACGCCAAGCGACGTCTGGAGTGGTGCAAAGCCCACAGAAACTGGACAATGGACCAATGGAAACGTGTAATGTGGACAGACGAATCTCGCTACACACTCTGGCAATCCGATGGACGAGTTTGGGTTTGGCGCATACCTGGAGAACGCTTCTTACCTGAGTGCACAGAGCCCACAGTCAAGTTCGGAGGAGGAGGAGTCATGGTGTGGGGCTCATTTTCATGGTACGGACTGGGCCAGCTCGTTCCTGTGCAAGGAATCATGAACTCCGACCGTTATCTGAATGTTTTGGACAACTGTGCACTTCCAACGTTGTGGCAATTTTTCGGAAACGGGCCATTTCTCTACCAACACGACAATGCTTCGTGCCACAAAGCGAGGCGTGTACAGCAGTGGTTTGCGGACTAAGGGGTCGAAGAAATGGGTTGGCCGGCACAAAGTCCCGACCTCAATCCTATAGAGAGTCTGTGGGATGAATTGGAAAGACGCTTGCGGGCCAGATCAAATCGGCCAACTTCTGTACCTGAACTAATTCTCGCTCTTTGGGAGGAATGGAGGAACATTCGGGAAAGTACCTACCAACATTTGGTGGAAAGTCTTCCCCGAAGGGTGGAAGCTGTGATTCGGGCAAAGGGATGTGCAACGCCCTATTGATTTCCATTAAATCGTGGCTAGAGCGCAAACGTGTATGTGTCCGGATATTTGTGATCATATAGTGTATTAGTGTGTAATATAGGAGAAGTAAGATCTTTTTTGGGAGGAAGTGGAGGCAGGAAAACATGCCTAAACGTTGAATTAATGAGGATGAGAGGATATTTATATAGGAATCCCATGAAAGGTGGTGTGAGAGATTGATGCCTAGAAATTTAACATTTTTAGAAGGTTTAAGAGTCAGATTATTGTAAATTAGAGAGAAGTTCAGGAGGTCTAATTTTTTGTTACGTTGATGAAAAATGATGTAAGTAGATTTCTTGATATTTAAATGTAAGCTATTTAATTTGTTCCTGTTTGATAGGTTGTTGAGTATATGGTTAATTGTGTTGTTGGATATGACAGAGATGAGTCAGAGATAGTCATCAAATAATAGAGTAGCGTCATCGGCGTATAGAATACGAGGGGCGATTGATAAATAAGGTCTCCATGGCTGTTACTGTTTTATTTGTTAATGAACAGATATTTATAAGAAGAAAGGACGAGACACAAAAACCCTGGAATACAATAGATAATAGTTAATAAATAAAAATGAAAAATAAAATAATAACTAACAAATAACAAAATAATAATAAAAATAACAAAATAATAATAATAATATTCTCTAAAAGCAAATAGAATATTAGAGAATTATCCTGAATTATTTTTCATTTTTATTTGTTAACCGATTTTCAAAATTCTTTTTGTATCTTAATACTTTTAAAAGGAACATAAATAACCGGAAAATCATTTCCTTGCCCTACAACAAGGCTCTTATAAGCGGAATAAGCCCGATACTTAAGCCCTTTAATGTCTGTCTCGCTTTCAGCAATCCAGGTCAAATGAAGCAACTACTGGGCAATCCTAAGGACCAGATCCCACCACTGCAAAAATCAGGCATCTATCAGGCTCAGTGTAACCAATGCCCTATGATGTACAAAGGGCAGACGTTCCGAAGCATAGAAACAAGATTTAAGGAGCATTTGAACCACACAAGATTTGGCAGAAGCAACCAGTCAGCCATCACGAAGCATTCCCTGGATACGGGCCACAAATTCCATATGAATAGTGTGAAATTAATAAAATCGGTCAATAGAAAATACTTGTTAGATTCTTATGAAAGCTTAGCTATAAATAAAACGGATAAGCAGTTACTGTTAAATTCGGACAGGGGCCCCATTGGTGAATCTAGTTTGATCCAATGGGTGGCGCACTTACCAAAACGGTGATCACGTTTTCAGGGTTTTTTTTGTTTCTATTGGTTATTGTTCACTATATATACCTTGTTAATTCAATAAACAAGTCAGTTCTCTCAAGAATCTCTTGAGGTTCTCCTTGTTCTTCTGAAGATGAAAGCAAAGCTTTCGAAAGACGTTTACAGGTTGTATTGTTTTATTCATTCTTTTTGTTTTATTTCCTGTTTTACGCCTTTTTTAGTTGTGGTTAAAGAGTTGTGCTATTAATCTGTTCATTAGTACGATCCACATAAATACTTATTTTGTTTTAATTAACCAGTCACATATTTAATTCATAAATTATTATCGCTTTATTATGTACTTCACGTGTTAAAGTTATTGTCGGCTATTCCTTCAAGCCCACTCTACTCCAAGGTGTTGTGATGTCATATAATGGTTTTTTCATTATTGGTCGGCAGTTCGTTGATAGAGCCATGGCCGCTGCCAAAAAGTATGATAAATTAAAAATAAGAATATTATAATTATTTACACAGTTCATTAATAAATTTATAAAAGTTTCATTAAGTCTATAAAACTAATTTAGATAGTTATATAAAATAATAAAATTACTATCTAAATTACTATGTAATATACTATGGGACGCTAAAACGTAGTAGTTCGATCTTTATTTCGTTCTATTGTGACATAAATATGTCCCTACGGATGTTAAATGGAATTCAACATCCGTGTTGTCTTTAATATCCAAAATATACTAGTTTCCTTTATTATTTTGATATTTCTTTTAAACAACCTTTTAGCATTTACCTTAATTAATTAATTAAAAGTGAGTTTCTCTCATAAAATTATTCATGATTGTCTGTAAATCAAACTTTGTGTTTTTTATAGTTCAATTTTGAAGCAGTCACTCTCATTTTTTTCTCCTGTTTGCTCCGTCTGTTGAAAAGGGGGGAGGGTGCGTGCATCCTGGAATGGCAAGAGAAGCTTTCTTGGTTATGCATTTGAACGTATGAGGGTGCTGACGCATGCTTTCGTTTCCTTTAACCCTACAATTTCGACCAATGAAAATTTGATGATTTAAAGCAAACAGGAGGGAACCAGGGAAGAACGTTAGTGGGAAGCGAAGCTCTAACTGTTCCAATGCTAAATTTTTGATGCCAAAACAGCGCCAGCAGTCGGCAGTGGATGAGGCGATATGGGTATCAGCTTCCGCTATTCTACAAGTGCGACAACCTCCCCATGAGAGTTCAAGAGTTGGCTGTTCTTTTCAACCCCCTGTTGTAATCTTATTCCCATTTTACAGTATTTCTTTTAATGCTTAAGATAACTTAGCTAATATTGATAACGTTTGAATGGATAGTTTTCTGTAAAGATATGAAAATTCTTGCCGAACTTCTGTCTTTGATTCCCTGAAGGCGTGAAGCCCGTTACATGACAGAAATAGCCGTTGGACATGAACTCCTACTGACTGGTTGCACTTAGCCTCTGAAGAATAACCAATCAGTTGGACGCCGTGCATTCATAGCATATTTCGTATCTTTAATGCAATTGCAAAGGACTTTAATGTAATTTTGTGCCATAGATGCGTGGGAGGGGGGGTGCCAAAAGGAATCCTTAAGTAAGAATCGACCCTCACGCGCAATAGGAGCGGGTTTTTCAAGACTTGCGTAGAGTGGTGTTAAACTAACACGGAGCAGACGTGGGTGAACAATTCAAAGTCCATTTTTAATAAACTAATTAAATAGTGTTGCATTACAATAATCAAAATAATTCAGGGGCCCCCATAAAATTAAAAATACAGTCACTAGAAAACAATTAATCTATAAGGTTTAATAACACTACCAAAGCTGAACCCACTACTTTTAAAGACCTTTCCTTATGCTAAGCGGCCACATGTGCTGCCCCATATGCTGTCCATAAACCAGCAATCGTATGTTTTTTAGCCAAATAAACTGCACTGCTCTGGACTATTCCAAACGGACCGAGCAGGATAAGGGAATCAGCCACTGGACAGCGTCCCACTCTCCTTTAATTGTTCACCAATCCTGAGCCAATCAGCACAAGGCTCATAGCAATTGGATCACCAGGGGAGAGAGCATTAACCCCTTACACCAAGCCTTTCGACGCTTTACAATTAACGCAACTGTACACTGTATTCCCTCCTAAACTCTTGCGTTTGAATCCCTACTCATCAGAGCCTTCTCGGAGCGCACGAAAATTAGCTGCACAAAACAATACAGGTTCACTTGCTTGTGGCAGTATAGACATTATGGACAATGTGATGAGAACAGCTCCGCTTTACAAGCTCTGATTAACAGGGTTAAAACATTAACCATCCACTAATTACAACCACGAACATATGGTTTTACAACTGACTGCCCGTATAGGCATAACCTTAGGAATCATACATTCTTTGTCTAGTAGTGTAACGATCCTTCAACACAATCTAAAAGAGTTTAATTTTAGCTGCGAAAACTTGTCCGTATCAGGCAATTAACAACATCTATTACCCAACCTCGTTTTAGTGAAATCAGTCCCAATGGCGATTTTCAGCGAAACTTACTGCTCTATTTCTTTCCTCTGTAATCCCAGATTAATTAGAAGTAATCATCGCGGTCACTATTATCTGATGAAATTTATTAAACAAGAAACGATCTCACCGCACTGCTACAGATGTATTCTTATCTTAGAAGAATTGTTACTTTACTCCAAGCAATGTAGCTGCGGCGTTCCATTCCACAGCGTCAAACAAAAGCACATCGCAAATTCATGAATCCTCCATTCTGCGAGACAGGTTCTTAAATCTCCATTTACAGTTATTGCAAAGCTCGATTTTTTAAGGCAACCTGTTTTTCTCATATAAACTACACATATTATTTTTAAATCGGGAAAGTCATAAAAAATATCGCTGCTTACGAGGGGGGGGGGTGAGTGATCTCGAAGCCAGATCTTCTCTGCTAAGCACAACAACGAACGCTCTCGCTAAAACAATGACTTCTCCGTCACTGCTCTATTACTCTCTCTCATACCCAGAAAAGCTGCCACAAGAAAATTATTTCTTAAAACGAAACACCCATCTCTATAGATTTCAACCCTTACACTCTAGTCAAAATAAACACGTAACACAAACCTTTTACCCGACTCCAAATAACACCCATAACTACAAACAACCTTTGTTCACAATCAGACGTGCCAATGACTTTTCAAACAAAAATACTAAACACATATCACTCCCTACAGCACAATCAACCTCCACAAAACAAACAGAAACAACACAAACACTGACACCAGTCATGTACGCCCCTCCTCAGGACTAAAGGAACCAAGTTCTTTCACTCCTGAAGCACACACGCACACACACACTCATTCCGGTAACATACACAATTCCGACTCATATTCACTATCGAAGGGCGACTTATGCCATCCTACATGATGCCTACCTTCACCATCTTCTATGATCTTACGGGCCATTCCTCTCTTCCGCGGACAGACCATTCTTGAGCCCGAATTCCCCATATTCTCGACACCACTCTCCTTCTTCCCCAGGTTGAGTGCTCGGTAATCAACCTTGGGACAACGTCTTAAATTATACCTGCCAGTAGGGCGAGGACTTTCGTGTTCTGCCCTTAACGCTGGGCCACCATGCATCACTGCCCCACTTCCCTCACCAGCATTCTCTGGTGGGGACAATGACGACCTCGACAGTGGGCTCCTATCTATATGGAGCATAACCTACCCCATCATCTATATCTTCTTCCTCGAAATCGTCCTCCTGTTCATCACTGCGTACCGAGCAATACTGTTTCCTAGCTCGACCACTTCGCCTTCTTCCCACGCTCTTATTTGGCTCCACATATGGTTTCAGGTGGTCTACATGCACAGTCTGGCGGGTGGCCTTATTGCTGTTTAGTTGAGCTAACTTCTTCAGCCGCTTCTCCCGGTCCCACGAACTGACCCGTTTCCGAATCTTGGCCAGTTGATCGACCATCTCCGATCGATACCGTCGCATTTCGCTACGGTCATCCTTTTCCGACTGGCCCTCATTAAAATCTGTCTTCCATTCCCGAGGCATCATCAGGTCAACACCAAACAATAGGTAGGCAGGTATTTCGCCCAAGGTTTCATGACGCCGGGTGCGCAGTGAGAACAGGGCATAATCCAGCACCTGTTCCCACTCTCCAGGGTGATCATCACACAAAGCTCGAATGGCCTCACAGAGCGACTTATTACATCGCTCTGCGATGCCATTCATCGTTGGGCGATACGCCTTGGTGATCTTATGGTGCACGCCCAAATCAGAGCACACCCTGCAGAATACTTCGGATGTAAAATTAGCGCCCCAGTCACTAATTACCTGTTGTGGAACTCCATATCTGCTGATTGAATGAACGCATTGGCCACAGCCACTGCGGTCTGCTCGGGTAATGGTACAGCTTCCGGAAACCTGGTCAGTACGTCGGTAATGACCAGGATGTATTTACTATCGCTTTTAGATCGCTCAATTGGGCCTACCAGGTCCATAACTACCTTCTGGAACGGGTAGCTAGCACTGATGCCAGGTTGCCAGGGTGCCCGTACGAAATCCTTTTTTGACCTATGACACACCAAACACGCCTTAATGTGGGCTGTGACATCACGTGCTAGACCCGCCCAGAAGTAGTCCTTCCTGACCGCATGGATGGAGGCACATATTCCCTGGTTTCCACCCAAACGGCTGTCATGTATCTGTTGTAACACCTCGGGAGCCAAACACGCCCTTTCCCCCTCAGATGCTTCTCGTGCCTCCAAATAATTAAACCGCTTTCTACGGTAAACACACCCCCGTAACCACGCATGATGCTCCCCTGCTTAATACCCCACTTTGTTTGTCGCCCCCAATGGTCTGCTTCCTGTGCTGCCTTGATCGCGTCTCGCCACTCCCCACCATCAGCTGCCACCACTGCAGTTTCGCACTGCCGTGACAACAAGTCCGCCACTTCATTATCCTTTTCCGCTATATGTTGGGAAGCCAACTGAAACTCCTCCAGCTGTTGTGATCAACGCAACAGCCGCTGATTAGAGTCCTGCATACGATTTAGGAACACCAACAGCTGGTGGTCAGTCACCACCCTGTTAGGAAAACACAGGATAATGTGGCGGAAATGCACCACGGCCCGCACGACTGCCAGTGCCTCCTTCTCAATTGTCGCATAATTTATTTGAGCACCTTTCAACTTTTGGCTAAAATATGCTGACTCCCTCCACCTCTTGTTGGAGGACTGCACCGAAGCATCGGTGGCTAGCACAAACGGTAGGAGTAGTCAGGCGCACAAAGATTGGAGCAGTTGAGAGCACTACTTTAATTTGCTCCAATGCCTCCTGGCACTCATTACTCCACCGGAGCACTACTCCCTTTTTAGTTAAATTCGTAATGGGTACCAAAATGCCAGACAGATTCTGCAAGAAAGGGCGATAGAAGTTCAGCGAACCAACCACGCTTCATACCTCCTTTACATTACGGGGCTCTCCAATCGTTGTATAGCAATCACGCAGAGATCAAGTGACCCAGATAGTGTACATTGACATTTGGAAGGCTTTATTATCACACCCCTCTCGCGAAACCTGCCGAACACCCATTCAAGTATTTCAAGATGTCTGTCAAACGTAGGGGTTGATATGAGGATGTCATCCAAGAACGTGTGCACCTCCCTTTCCATCAGCTCCTGTAGTGTGGACACCACTTATTTTTGGAAAATGTGCGAGGAGTTCTTACCTTCCTGGGGCAGTTTTGTTAACTGGTATTTGCCCCAGGGGGTCTGGAAGGCATAACACTCTTTTAGGCCCTCGGCCTACGGAATTTCAAAATACCCGTTGTTTAGGTCGAGGACCGAAAAGAAGCTATGCCCCCGTAACTCCTCTAAGATATCTTGAATGATGGGGGCAGGGAAGTCCACAGGGCTGGTTTGCGAATTCACCTGTGCAAGTGGTCCCGAAAAAGAATGGTGAGGTGAGAATAACCTTGGACCTATAACAGGTGAATTCCAGGGGCTTATACTGAATTCAATTATCCCTGCATTTTCCAGCTCACTGATTTTGTTTTTGTACACTTCCCTATAGACATAAGGGATTTTGTATTGACGCACAAAAACTGGCTTTGATTTGTCGATATCATACTGGCCACAAAATCCTTTACCCCTTGCACCCCAGCCACATCGTCCCTGAACAACTCCTCATACTCGTATATTAGACATCGCAATGCATCCGCTTCACCATCTCCCAAATTGCCAACATTTAGTCCCTTTATGGGATTACACACCTCCATTCACCATAATCTCTTCGACACCTTTACTACTCTCATATTGTCTCACTTCCCCTGCAAACCCATGCAACCAAGGGCCCATAACATCACCCATCCGCAGTTATAGCAGGAACAATTCACAATCAAACCTCGCAATTGTTCAACCACTTGGTCCACAACACACACCACCAGCTCCTTGTTGTCCTCACGCACCTCAAATTAGGGCAGCAAGTCCCTGTTCGGGCGCCAAATGTGCCCTAGATGCGTGGGAGGGGGGGTGCTAAAAGGAACCCTTAGGTAAGAATCGACCCTCACGCGCTACTGGAGCGGGTTTTTCAAGACTTGCATAGAGTGGTGTTAAACTAACAAGGAGCAGACGTGGGTGAACAATTCAAAACCGATTTTTAATAAACTAATTAAATAGTTTAAATTTAAATGAGTTCAGTCTCCTTTTAATGGGGAAAATTAATAAAATTAATAAAATAAATAAAAACAAAAATTAATAATAAATAAAGTCACCAATCTTGAAAAATGATGAAGGAACTTGTGAGATGGAAGAAAACACAAAGGATGTAGTCTATTGCAGATGTTGTTGATAGTTGAAATAAACCCAGTCTATTGAGGATGTAGATGAAGTCTTGTGAAGATAATGTTGATAGGGGAAAATGATAATCTTGAAGGAAGTGTTGGTTTTGAAATACAGATGAAATTTTGAATAGGGTGATCCAAATATTTGGGATAAAATTTATATAAAAAAACGTTTTCGAGAATATTTCTCATCATCAGTTGGCTTAAATTTAAAAGGAGACTGAACTCATTTAAATTTAAATTAATCATTTAAATTCCTTAGATCAATAATTAAATAGTGTTGCATTACAATAATCAAAATAATTCAGGGGCCCCCATAAAATTTAAAATACAATCACTAGTAAACAATTAATCTATAAGGTTTAATAACACTACCAAAGCTGAACCCACTACTTTTAAAGACCTTTCCTTATGCTAAGCGGCCATATGTTCTGCCCCATATGCTGTCCATAAACCAGCAATCGTATGTTTTTTAGCCAAATAAACTGCACTGCTCTGGACTATTCCAAACGGACCGAGCAGGATAAGGGAATCACCCACAGGACAGCGTCACGCTCTCCTTTAATTGTTCACCAATCCTGAGCCAATCGGCACAATGCTCATAGCAATTGGATCACCAGGAGAGAGAGCATTAACCCCTTACACTATGCCTTTCGATGCTTTACAATTAATGCAACTATACACGGTATTCCCTCCTAAACTCTTCCGTTTGAATCCCTACTCATCAGAGCCTTCCCGGAGCGCACGAAAATTAGCTGCACAAAACAATACAGGTTCACTTGCTTGTGGCAGTATAGGCATTATGGACAACGCGATGAGAACAGCTCCGCTTTACAAGCTCTGATTAACAGGTTAAAACATTAACCATCCACTAATTACAACCACGAACATATGGTTTTACAACTGACTGCTCGTATAGGCATAACCTTAGGAATCATACGTTCTTCGTCTAGTAGTGTGACGATCCTTCAACACAATCTAAAAGAGTTTAATTTTAGCTGCGAAAACTTGTCCGTACCAGCCAATTAACAACATCTATTACCCAACCTCGTTTTAGTGAAATCAGTCCCAATGGCGATTTTCAGCGAAACTTACTGCTCTATTTCTTTCCTCTCTAATCCCAGATTAATCGAAGTAATCATCGCGATCACTATTATCCGATGAAATAATTAAACAAGAAACTATCTCACCGCACTGCTACAGATGTATTCTTATCTTTGAAGAATCGTTACTTTACTCAAAGCAATGTAGCTGCGGCATTCCATTCCACAGCGTCAAACAAAAGCGCATCGCAAATTCGTGAATCCTCCATCCTGCGAGACAGGTTCTTAAATCTCCATTTACAGTTATTGCAAAGCTCGATTTCTTAAAGCAACCTGTTTTTCTCATATAAACTATGTGATGTTGTTTCTACTATGCAACAATGAGTTTAATGATACCTCCAAAACTCACTCCATAATAGCAGAGAACAATCATAGAAAATCAGATCAATCAGCAGTTACATGATTCCTATGCAACAGATGCTTGGTCAAATATACCCTTCTATATTAAACTTACATTCCCTGAAATTAGATTACAATAATCTTCCCACCCAGGTAATGAGCAAATATATTTCTCCTTTCTTTGTATCAGACTTAAAGATTTCTTTTTGTGTGTTGTGCCCGCAATAAACTTTTCAATATTAATTCTTATACATCTCCTCATCAAACTAAGACTTTAATTCAATATTGATGTCCCTTTATGATCAACTCTAAAACAATTTTTCATATTTTAAGTACTATAGTTAATTGTGTAGGAAGGAAATGAACATTCTACTAGAATAAAATAAAAGTAACACTTTATTTAATTGCACATTCAAATTGGTAAATTCAGAGTATTCTATTGATAACTATATGAGAATGATATGTATGTAGCTTAAATATTAGAATGCAAGAACTCGAACTTTATGATAATGAACTATACTAAATAAGAAGCTTTCCCAGACTTAAGATTACACGCGCAAATAAAACCGTTCAATCAAAGTTTTATGCAATCTCTCTATTTTAAATTGAAATGATCTCATTTTAGTTTTACACGAAACATAAATTCACTTGTCACTTATCTGTAGGTTCAACTGTCATGCACCAAGACAGTATGTTGAAGAACTTGATGAACGTTTTCACCTATGATGATAATCGTTGGGGCCCGTTTCATGAATAGTTGTATGTGCTCCTTTGATGTGACGTTGCTCTTGTCATCATCGGAGGCGTCGATTCAGCTTGTTTCCTTCCGTGAAGAGCTTGGCCGATGCTGATCCTCCACCCCACGGCTGCCGCCACCTTTACCTCGTGGATTCACAACTCACTTTCCCCTTCTTCGATTAATCACTCGCAAGTGACCTGGTTGACCCTTGCCTTTTGTTGAGTTTTAATGTCACTAAAGCTCCTGTACTTTAGTTTCGATTCTGCCATTCATGGCAACAGTTCCACGCATGAGTATCCTTCAGTGAACCATCCATGGCAACGTTTTTTATCTTCACAATTGTTCGTCTGAGAGGACTGTTGTCTCACTCATGAAATTATGCATTGAATACATCATTGAGAAGACATATTTGACATACGAAATGAAATGACAGGACTCAGTTATTTGAGATCTCCTACCTTCGAGTGCACATATGCGAGAGAGATGAGAACAAAAGCACAGAGAGAGAGAGAGAGAGAGAGAGAGAGAGAGAGAGAGAGAGGTTTTCCCCCTTTTTATAAACAACGCTCGCTGCGCGGGAAAGCCTTAAACCGATCAGTCATTGCTCTCCACCTCACCAAGGACGAGAAAAGTTCGTTCGTGAGAAACTTTTGTTTTTCATATCAAAGCATGCAATGCGTTATAAATTTTCGTTGTTGCATAGCAACACGCTTTCTCAACTTTTGTTTCTTTCCTTTTTGCACACGATACAAGTGACGCTCTGAAACTTGGCGGGTCGGAGCAACGAGAGATAGGCTTAATTATATTTTAAGACTAAATAGATTCAAGATGAAATAAAAAAAAAAGTATAAAGTTGAATAAAAATTATCATTAACAGAATGTAATTAAAAAGAGTTGATCACAAAGTTGGCTATAAAACGAATTCATATAAACAGTATTGGAATTTGCATTCGTGTGACGTATCACATGTGTCACAACTACACATATTATTATTTTTAAATCAGGAAAGTCATCAAAAACATCGCTGCTTAAGGGGGGGGGGTGAGCAATCTCGAAGCCAGAACTTCTCTGCTAAGCACAACAACGAATGCTCTTGCTGAAACAATGACTTCTATGCCACTGCTCTGTTACTGTCTCTCAAACCCAGAAAAGCTGCCAAACCAATGTTTTTAAAAGATTAAGCAAACAATTGCTGCAGCTTCCCTGGGATAAACTTAAAGTTAACACTAGCAATAATCAGGGTAATAAAAAAAAATATTATCTACGATAAAACAAATTATTTCTTAAAACGAAACACCCATCTCTATAGATTTCAACCCTTACACTCTAGTCAAAATAAACACGTAACACAAACCTTTTACCCGACTCCAAATAACACCCATAACTACAAGCAACCTTAGTTCACCATCAGACTTGCCAATGACTTTTCAAACAAAAATACTAAACACGTATCACTCCCTACAGCACAATCAACGTCCACAAAACAAACGAAAACAACACAAACACTGACACCAGTCACAATTTAATAACTTTTTATGAAATTTGATACAAATAAAATTATGAAAAATTATATTTTTAAAAACAGGTATGTAATTAAATTATATTTTTGTTTCAAATAAGTTTAAAATAATTATGCGTTTAAAATTGGATAAAATTTATATATATTTGATAAAAATGATTTGAAAATTTTTCAGTAAACATGTGTATTAAATTTCTTTGTTATTGTGTTCATGGTACGAAAATACGATATGAATGTACGGTGTGAAAACTGAAATTATTTAAACCTTTTGTTTTGATTGGTCTGTTCGCTCCAGAGACCATTAAGTAAGTCATTGAGCTTGTTATTGTTTTCGGTTTCAGTTTAAGCCATTTCGCCTCATACGCTAAGTGCGCTGGTTGTTTCCGGACATCAGAAATCAGCTTCGCTTCCCATTAACCTTATTCCCTGAGGGAACTCTTAAAACTTTTCTGAGGTATAAATGGTGTGGCAAAATTCAAATAAGCTCTCTTGACTCTTCTCACTACTCTTTACTCTTCGCTCTTAAGCTTAAAAAAAAATCTCTCTCTCATTCGGACTCTAAATTAAAAACTATGAAGGGACTACAAAAAGTCCCGCTTTGACTACTTATTAATTTACTGGCAATTTTCAATCATGAGAATTCTCAGCGTTATTAAGTACTCAACTATAAGAAACCGAGGGTGGAACTGCACACTCATCAACCACGCATTATAAGGCAAACATATGAAGAATCAACGGCAAGCTGAGCGAACTACGTTCCGGAGAGTGATTAATGCAGAATTTAATTAATGGCAACATCGAAGGTCAATGCGGCGGAAGCTAACTGCAACGACGGCATATTACGATCATCACCAGTAGCGATTCACAGTGGGTGGGAGAACGGGTCAGTCTAGTTCTCACGGGAGCAAAGTGGAACAGACGGGCGGCCCGTAACCCATTGCGGTCAACGGCGGGAATCATAAGCCACTACGGAAAGGAGATCTCAACATCGGACTCAGAAAAGTTTCAACGGGACGATTCAGCGTTATATGTCGTGCTCTCCGAAACCGAAATCAGATGCAATTTTCAAAAGATAAGTGCACAATTCAATTCACGGGCCCATCGCATGTGTTAGTCTTAAGAACAGTATTTGAACTATAGAGTTTTAGTGTTTGTTCTAACTTAGAAATCGAGAGTATCTGCTTCTTTTTTATTTATTTGAATTCTATATTAATCACTTAAAACCTTTTCTCAATCAAAATTTTTTTTTTATTAATAAAGAAGAATTAAATTTCAAACTGGTTTATTGATCCTTTTATAGAATTGTATCATAAAATGGAAATAATGTTTTGATCTGAATAGAAGGGATTATTAAAACTTTTACCGTTTCTTAATGCATGCTTAAAGTTATTTAAGATAGACACTGGCATTTCTTTGGGGCAGATCAACCAGGTTCCGAATATTAGTTTAATTTGAATGATTGGAGGGAGGGCCAAACTATTCCCTTTATACTGTGACAAATAAATATGTCCCTACGGACCTTAAATGGAATTTAACATCCGTGTTAATTTTATTTACTATTTTGTTATTTCTCTTAATCAACCTTGTGGATTTTTCCTTAAATTAATTAAAAATAGGTTTCTCTCATAAAGATATTCCTAATTGTCAGTAGATCAAACTTTCTGTTTTTATATTTAAATTTTGAAGCGGTCACTCTCATTTTATTTTCTCCTGTTTGCTCCGTCTGTTGAAAGAGGGGAGAGTGCGTGCATCCTGGATTGGCAAGCGACGCTTTCTTGGTTATGAATTTTAATGTATGAGGGAGCTGACGCATGCTTTCGTTTCCTTTAACCCCACAACTTCGACCAATGATATTCAACGATTTAATGCAAACAGGAGGGAACTCTTAAAACTTTATTTGAGGTATAAATTGTGCGGCAAAATTCAAATATGCTCTCTTGCCTCTTGAATCTAAACTCTCTCGGAAAAGAAAAGAGGACTCCATCACAAGCACACAGAGAACCATGTCAGTTAATGCTTCTTCAGGGATTTCAAAACTCCCTCTAAAAAGAAATCTACCAGCAATTTTCAATCATGAGAGTTCTCAGCGTTATTGAACACTCCACTATAAGAGACCGATGCAGAAAATGATTAGCGGCAACATCGAGGGTCAATGCGGCAGAAACTAACAACAACGACGGTACATTACGATCATCACCAGTAGCGATTCACAGTGGGAGGGAAAACGGGTCAGTCTAGTTCTCATGGGAGCATAGTGGAACATACGGGCGGCCCGTAACCCACTGCGGTCAACGGCGGGAATCATAAGCCACTACGGAAAGGAGATCTCAACGTCGGACTCAGAAAAGTTTCAACGTAACGATTCTGTGTTATGTGTCATTCTCTCAGAGTCTGAAACAAATGCAAATTTCATAAGATAAGTGCACATTTTATTTAACGGGCCCATCGCGTGTGTTAGTCATAAGAACTATATTTGAACTGTTGAACTTTAATGAGTAATTTTAACTTAATGGTCGAGAGTGTCTGCTTCATTTTTTTCTTTGGAATTTTATTATAATCATAAGATTTCCTTTTCAATGAAAATTATTCTGATTAATAAAGATGAGATGAACTTTATTACTGCTTGTTGATCCTTTCTGTAGAATTGTATCATAAAGGGGAGTAACGTTTTGATTTGAATGGAAGGGAGTATTAGAACGTTTATTATTTCTTAATGCATGTTTAAGCTCAATTAAGATTTGCACGTTCATTACTTTGGCAGGTCAGCCAGGTTAAGACTTTGTTCAATTGAAATATATTGGAGGGAGGGTCACGATATTCCTAGTTTTAAGTCACATGAAATTTAATTGTATTATTTTGGTAGGTCACCCAGGTCAACAGGCCTATATTGAAACAAAATAAGAGGCTGGTTAATAGAAAGCTATTTTAAGCTCATTTTATTATCTTGAGTTCATTCAACTCATTTATGGATATCTCTTAACTGCTAAGAGAAGTATCCAAAATCGTGCTTATGCACTGGCGTCCGTGACAACTTTATTTTTCATCTTCAAACTAGCATAGAGAAAAACACTTTACATTTATCCTAAGTCACACTGGCGTCTGCGACTATTTTAATTTAAATGATTGTAGGATAAGAAGTAATCACGTTCCTTTCACCTTACATCACAATACAATGCATGTATAGTTTTAAGACATGCAAAATTTACTAGTATTACTTTGGGGCAGGTCAACCAGGTCAATAGGCCTATTCTGAAATAGATAAGAGGCTGTCAAATAGAATACAGGTTTTTTTTTATTATCTTGAATTTTATTCAATTGATTCATGGATATCTCTTAACTGCTAGAGTAGAATCCAAAAACGTGCTCATGCACTGGCTTCCGGGACACTTTCTTTCTCATTAATCACGATAAATGTGATTTGATCAACCTCTGTATCTCACTGGCATCCGCGACAATTTTTTATTTTAATAAACGTAAGGACAATCACCTTCCATTCCCTTACGTTGTACTGGTGTCCGCGACATTTTATATACATGTAGGGAAAACCGCCTTCCATTCCCTAACGTCACACTATCCAAAATTACCGAAAATGATTTTTTAATTCAAAAAAATTTTTTTTTTCAGGCTGCATACTCACCTTTGGCCACACTCCTAAAATTTTTGATTTTTTTGGGTTTACAGCCGCAGCCTATATTTGAAAAAATACGGTAACTTAAATAACAACAAAAAAAAAAAAAAAAGAAAGTAATTTTGTCCGCCTTGACTTCCCTGGAGTTAGCTAAACTTACATCTAACAACACCTGCTTGCTTAGACCCCCTTTCTTGGTAAATTTTCTACCCCTCTAGCTAACAAAACAAATTTCAGATAGCACAAAACAAATTTTAATTATTAAATCAATCATCTTTATTGAGTATAAAAGCAAAAATAAAAAATTGTTTCTAAATTGTATAAGATAAATTTTGACGTGTACGTTATGAAATTACATTAAAGATTACTGTTAAACTGAAGGAAATATAACTAATTAAGTTCCAATTAATTTAGAATGTTACATAAAATGAAATGTAAATGGCGATGCTCTTCTACTGTCAGTCTATTATTCTTACAAGGGAATCCCACATAGCCAATCCGCTTTAACAATGGAGTCTTTGTATGGTTATGTATGCTCAAATTTTTTCGTTTTTGCGGTTTATTTTTAAAGAAACAAAATGTTGCACTCTCTTATTTTGCAAACATCTTTAGTAGATTCAGATGAGTAACATATTTCAATATGGTGGAAATCTGTGAGATAATGTTCGAGGGATTCCCTTGTTAGTCCTAAACACATAGAAAAGTCTTATTCCACCAAATCACACTGTTTCTACTCGTACTTGTACTAATCAGATGTAATGCTTTACGCATGGGCTTGCTTAAAACTATGAAAACACTTATCTGTGCATACTGACGCTGCTACAGGCATGTCACTTAAACTATTTGCTTCAATCTCGGTGGTACCATGATGACCAATATCAGCTGTCTTCTACGGGAATCTTTGTCGGTCACTTGTTGGCACAAGTTGCTCAGCTTTCCCAAGCACCCCTGTCGTTCCACTCTCTCCAGCTTACCGTCGCTCGTTCAGCAAGCAGCGCGCTGCTGCAGAAAGACCCGATTTGGGGCTATTGGGGTCTGCATCGTGGAAACCAACACAGGTTTTACTCAGTGCTGTCTGGAGCCCCAGTGTCCAAGGATGCCTTTTGCATACCCTGAAGTAGAAAAAAGTTGTCGCAATTATACGTTATCGCAACATTTCCTTCCTCCGATGGTATCAGCTGATCCCTCCTTGTCCTGACACTGTGCTCCGCACTAGGCACAGCCACTTACCTTTCGAACCGACTTCTCCACCATCCATTGCTGCTTACCTAGGATGACTTGCTTAGGGTCCACATAATGCTTGGAATCCGGGTCTGGTGCTCCTTCTCCCATGCGTCTCTTGGCTCTGGTCCGTGCTGGCTGCTTCGTCTTCTCGACTCTTGAGACCTGATCGCTTACTTCTTCTCACATGTAGCTCTCAACTCCGTCTCTATCGCACACTACTGAAAATTTCACTCCAGTTTTCCTGTCTCTCCTCTTGTTTCTCCCATTTGACCTAATTTCTGATTGCTCGCTTTCCTCAGTTCTGGGAATTTCTCTTGCAACACCACTCCTTCCTCTCCACTCATTGTTCTCTTTGTTATTTTCTCCAAATCCTTAAACAAAGGAACAGAGTTTTTTCCTTAACCCAGCATCGCCATTTCGTGAATACAGAAAAAAAAGTAAAATAAATTAAAATACAAAAACAAATCGCTTTCTCCCATTACACCGAGTTTTAAGTTTGTTCTAATGTGCTACCTGAAATCCACTGTATTGATACTTGTTAAATTAACTTGACATTGCAAACAATTATTTGAATAATAATAATAAAAAAAAATTTCTATATGTGACTCCTTTATTAATCAAATTCTCCCAAAACGAATTCCTTTTGCTAAATGGCTAAAAATAATAAGAAAAAACAATACACACAGATATGTCTTATTATGTATGGCATATCTGTAGTGGTGGGTCATATGAAATATTTCAACTAAACATGTCATAAAAATAAAAGAAATAAAAAACTCTTTCACCACAAAAACTTTTTTCTTTTATTTACTTTTATCCACATACATATTTTTCCTTTTTTCTGATTTTTGTCATATTGGTACACTTTGTTTACTTTTGTGCCTTTTTTCCGGAAAATTTTTTAAACATGTTATATGTCCCGTCACAGTTGATTTAATTTTGGCCACCCATTGTGCGCCATCCCCCCAGCAATCAGCATGAAACGCGAACGTCCACCATTTCTACAGGCGTAATGTAATACTGGAAAATGTAATTGTATTACATTAAGACTTACGTTAATCCATTTACTTTGGGACTTTTAAGGTTTAATTAGTACATGTATTTAATTAATATTTTTAAGATAGTCCAAGGTTCTAATGAAGTCATTTCAAATTGGACAATATTATTATGCTCACTCTTTCATGATGTTGTGATGGGACGCGTGGGATAATGAAAATATCCCACGCGGCCCGACACTACAGATATGTTGGAACCAGACATATCTGTGTAATTTTTTTTTTTTTTTAGTTCTTTTGCTTTCGTTATTTTTATGAATCATAACTCACGATACAGATAGAAATGGGCAAGGAAAAGAAAAATAAATGTAAGAAAAAGATCGGTGGGCAATAGGAAGAGGAGAGGAAGAATTTGATAACTGAGCAAATCGTATAGTGGAAATGGAATAAAAGTTTTTTTTAAAGAGAAAAAGGGGGAATAGAGATCATTGACAATTATTTTTTTTTGAAGTACGACTGACCGAACTGAACCCCAAAACTGATTTAAAACTAGCTCTCTCAGTGCAGATATTATGAGAAATTATGCTCAAGAAAACCTAAGTAAAGAAAAGTAGGCCTAAAAAAACCCTTTTGTTTAAGGATTAAGTTGGTGGAGAGTTGAACAATGAGCAAGGAAGGAGGGAACGTAGTTGCCTAGGCAACGACCCAAAAAAAGTAAGATTCCAGGAAATGAAGGAAGGTGAACCAATAAAATAAAAAGTTACAAGTGGGTGGGGAGAAGAAGGAAATAAGTGTGATAAAATATATGTAGAAGCTTTCGAGACAGCGAGAAGGACAGAAGTGTTTTTTTTTTGTTGCATTATTGTAGCTGTGATAGAGATACCATGATAGAAAATTATTTTTTAAAATCATGAGAAGAGAAATAGTGTTAATCAAAAAGAGACAACAAAAGTATTAGAGGTATATACAAGGAATGAAAGTAAATAAAAGGTTAAGAGGAGCCAGAAGTGATAGTAGAGTGAGAAAAAGCCGGGAACAACGACGAAGGGGATAGAAGCGCCCAGCCACAGGTGGTGAGTAGCAGCCTTCATGCAACAGAGCGTCGAGCCAGCAGGAAAGCGGATGTAAGCAGCACGGCTTGGCAGCAGGCGACAAGGTTACGCATGCACACAGCAAGAATTGGGACCGAGCTCCTTGAGCTGGGGTGCTAAGTGCGTAGCCAACCTGCGCTGTCTCCCTCGGCGTGTACCTCTTTTCAGCTGGTCTGGAGGTGCGAGGATGCGTAGAGACAGCACGCCAAGTCAGCCGTATTACGTAGCGCGCCAGGCGACAGCCACGACGGAGCCGACGGATCGCCACCGCCAGAGAAAACCCTGACCCGAGAAGACGATGATTAGGTGGCAGTGCGGAGAGTGAAAGCGGGACAGCACGAAGACCAGGTGGACAAGCCATAGTGACTCTGAACAGTACTCAGATACGTTCTCTAAAATTAACAGGCCTGCGCGAAAAATTTTAATATTAAACTTACGAACTTACTAAGAGTTCTTTTAAGTGAATAAGATTGAACAGTATGCAGATTAGGGTACAAGGCTCTGATACTATGTTATAGGTTTAGTTTTTGAGCATTCTCAACTCACATACACTAAGAGAGAGTTAGAAAAAGGGGAAATCAGTAGCTTGTCATATATTAGATCAATAATATTAAGTATTACAATCCTTATTGTTCTTTTTTTTTTTTTTTAGCGATATCATAATTGTACCATTTCTCAAGTGTTATTTTGCTTTTTTTTATTGATTATCTGAATAAATATTGCTCATAGATCTTAACCTTTGTAGCGATTAATCTGATTGATAGTGCTAACTGGGTAAATTAAATAAAATTTATAAGGATTGGGAGCCAGAGAGGTTGTCTAGTGTTTCGGAAGAAAAGAGTAATACCAGGAGGAAGGATAGGGTATAATTGCTATCAAGACAGAATAATAAAAGTGGAGTTTAGTATTATATTATCTATAATGATTGGTATAACTAGTAAGTAAATATTAAGTTTGTTTTATTGCAAGCCACTATACGATCACAAGTGAACAGTTAAGGCCAATGGGTAGATACACTTTAGAGTAGGGAGGATTGATAGGTAACAAAAAGGGGATAGTAAATACAGAAAGAAAGTGTTGGATCTAGAATAAATGACATCTATATTAATTGGTAATTTGAATTAGTCCTAGAAGTGTAAATAAGTGTATTGGGGTACAACGTATGTGTTTTGGATCAGTAAGATTGATGGTACAGGCGAGTTTAAAAACTAGTTATAATAAGTGCGTTACGGGTTGTGGATGTGCCCACTAGAGGTAAGGGCCAAATTAAGCACTCGTCAGACGTCACAATGTAAAGACTGATATGGCCCAACCAGTCAATGAGCCCATTACATGGTCACTCTTAAGAGTGAATGCAGTGTAAATTATTTCAGTTATAACTGATCTGCTACTCTGTGCTGCAATCGCTGTCTTACTTTTTAATGAAGAGTTTCCGTTATTATCTTCAGTATCCCTAGAAATATTTGTCTGGTTACTGATATTATGTTGAGCAGTTATCTGATAAATGATTGCATGTCTACCCTCTTTTATAATCTGCTTTAGCCAATATGTCCATGATCCCCCAACCAAAGATCTAAAGATCTCTTATTGCTTGTTTTTGGACTACTCATTGAACAATTTTGGCAAAGTGGTTCAGGAAAGGCCATATTTGAGATGCTTACATTCACCATCTCTGCTTTCCTGTATCTTTCTCATTTTACATCATTTCAACATTCATAAAAGTGGATCTCCATCCTGGTAATCTCATTTTCACATCTGTTTAACACCAGAAATTGTTTATATCAGCGAGACCATCATGTTTGATCACGAATAGGTGTTCCTAATAATTGCATGTTCGATGTATATATAAAAATTATTAATCGTTTTAAAAATTAATAACTGAGCATTGAGGAAGCAAATTTACTAAATTGGAAAGCACAAATGCCTCAACATACCAAAAATTCAACCTAAATAAATCCACTAATATAAATAAATTTATTCAATTACTGACTACAATAAAAAAAAACCTTGTGCCGCTTTACAATTTATAAAAGAAAAAGCAAAATTATAATGTGATTTATAAATTGATTGTAGAAATTGCAATAGAAATTATATAAGTCAGTCTTTTAGGCTTTTAAAAATGAGAATAAACGAGCACAATAGAGCCGTTAGGTTAAATGATTGCAATAAGGCGTTGGCGAGACATTGGAATGCAAGTGGGCACTCCCCGATTGGGAAAATGACTATCCTTGATTGGGAAAAAAATTACAGGAAACACATCATCAAAGATATAATTGTGCAAAGCTCGTACGATCTGAGCGGTGATTGGTTAATTTTATAATGTGAAGAATTATTTTTAGTTTTGTGGTGTTTTCAAAGAGTTATTTTTCAATGATCTGATGATGAGCTGTACTCGAAAATGTTTATTCTTGTGCCTGTGAATGGGCCTAATGTATTTTATTTTATTTTAGATTATTTAAGTTTATTGTGGTGTAAATATATGTTCTTTCAATTGCTGATGTGATGTATTTATGACTTGGATATTGTTTAACAACCTCCATCCCTGATGAAGACACTACTTGTAGCTGCAGTTGGGAAGTCCGGAACATCTAGTCGCACCACTTCGTATATGTTGGTCATCAAGTGTCTTCGAATGTTTTTACCAGCCTTATATCATGCAAGTGGTGATAAGTAAACTGAATCCATTGTGGTGAATTCTGTCACAAAATAATTTGTAAATATGTGCAGTTAAAATGTAAATATTACCGTATCAAGAATTTTAAACAAATTTAATGAGTTTTTAAGGCTCTAAGAAAACGTTTGTAAATTGTATATTTTGAAGTTTTATGAATGGAATATTAAGTTTATAAATTATAAAGCAAGGCGAGGTTTTTTTATCATAGCCAGTAATCGAATAATATTTATTGGTTGATTTATTTTGGTTGAAGTTTTGATATGTTGAGGCATTTGTCTTTTCCGATTTAGTAAATTTTGTTCCTAAATTATAAAATCTTCTTTTGGCATGTTGAGGCATTTGTGTTTTCTGATTTAGTAAGTTTTAAAAATAACACTTTCAATTATTCCTAAAGGCTGAAGAATTAATGCGAAAAATAGAAAAAGAAGAAGAACAAGTAGCCTATGAAGATCCAGAAAGAAAAATATACCACCTCTGCATTGTTAATCTTGTTATTGGGTAAGATTGAATTAAATTTTTCTTATGTTTACAAAAAGGTTCAGGAAAAATATGGTTTATTTTTTTAAAAGTATTAAAGATTAATAAGAAGAGTGAAAGTAAACCTGATATAAATTAAAAAAGGAATTTTCTCGAATTAAAAAATAAATCTATGATCAGAAATAACATTATATTGTCTTACTAAAAAAGAATTAACATTTCAAATTATGAATTATCTATTGTGACAAGCCCTCCCCTCCCCCTTCCACCTTAATGTAAACCAGTACTGACAAAGATCATCGTCAAGGGATACTTGTCAAGAATTCGGGGCGGATAATCGAGGACAGACTTAAGCACAAAAACATTTATTTTATATAAATTACCTTTAATGAACCGCGTAAAACAAATAAGATGCATATGAATTAACTATTACAACTAGTTTTCCAACCATAAGACTAATACCACACTAGATGGGCCCCTCATACCCAGTACTAAAGCTTCTTATATGATCATTAACGTTATTTACTCTGACTCGTTATTACACTATACGTCAATACACATTATCAAAACTCAAGATTAAACAATGACAATATAGAGATGTGACCCTGCATACAACTGGCTGAATATAGCTAAATACAGTGCTCCCTCTTATAGCGGAACTCTACATAACTCTGGTCGCTGGGAGGAGACAATACCCTATTAGCCCCATAATTTAGCATCCCATGATGCCATGTGGATCCTTTATCAATAATAGCCAATAGGGGAAACCATGATAACCCTTATCCGGTCCTTTTTCTGGAGCGCACTGTAGCCGGGTGACTAAGAGCGAACACGTGATTCAGCCGTCAAGCTTAGACGCTACACCTGCAAGGCTCTTTGCGAGGGCTCCACCACCACTAACTTGGTTTCTACTCCCCATGCGTGTCGATGACAATAAGATTTGATTGTTATATTACCGAGCCAACTCATGCAAAGGATAAAACCACACAGGTAAATCATCTGAACTATTTCTTAAAATTATGTATCGAAAACAAGTCTATCTAATTTCAGTCTGTGTCCCGGAGCAAAAACGTTAATCACTTTCAATTGGCGCACTTGCGCTACTTGGTTGGGGATGATCATGAACAAAACTATATGTGGGAATGACGGGCTTTCAAACCAACTATCGACACAAACACTGTTGATGCGATGATAGTTCAGTTTTCGTCAGGCAAACGCAATGGCAGAGAACAAATATAAAAAAGAATACCTCACCAAATTGTCATCAATATTGGCTGCATAACTTGATAGCTTTTACCAGTAAAGGAGACGCTTCCCGGCACTGACACGCTGCTGTTGAGTTTACACTGCTCCATTCATTAAGCATGGAACAAATCCAAAAATTTGCAGAGCACAAAACTTACGCTCCTCAATATAAAACTTTTTTTTTTATCCTGAGTAAACTCTGCTTAACGGCACAGTTACTGATAAATTAATAAAATCTTTATAACTAAAACTATTCACTAACAACACCCCATTAAGTTTAACATTTCGAATGGCTTCTCAAATGCACAGACCAACTATGTTGTTCATCGTCTGCAGTCATCCTTCGAAATTATCTATATTTTTTTTTTTATCTTATTGCTAGAATAACACAGAAGGAAAGTTACTGTGCATATGCCCACGCGTGTGGGGGTATGCACATAATGGCGCCCGAACAGGGACTCGCAAATCCGAAATTTTATGGATTTTGGAATTTGGAGTGATATAGTGCTGTGTTGTTTATAGGTGTGTGTATTTTGTCTAGGTGGCAAAGCTGTGCGTGACTAGTGCTTGGAGCAGACGGGGAGCTAAAGAATATAAGGGCATACCTGTGGTTGTTGAGATAGCATCATAGAAGGGATGTGGGTTGCCAGAAGTGAATAATGGAGGCCGTCTGCAATGCCTGTTTACAACGGGTACAAAAACTGGGGGACCTGGTGAGCAGGCTTACAGTGGTGGTTTCATTGAGTACTTGTGGCCGTGTAAAAACCAATAATGTGTGTTTAGAGGCAAAATGCTAAAACAAGCGAACCTCCGGGACATGTGGCTGAAGTGATCATAGCTGGGACACAAGGACGGTTGTGACCCGTAAAACGGTTCGTGCACAGCACAAGGGGATATGATGGACGTGATAGAGGTCAATTGATTGAGGGATATGATGGGGCCATTGAGGGCAATTCAGAAGGAATGGTTTTTGGCCCATTTAAGATTAAGTGTGTATCCTGCTCCTGGGTCAACATATGGGGTGTTAGGTATAAAGACACTCGAGTGATCCCTAAGAATAGGATACGAATATGTAATCCTTGGCATAAGCTTGGCTCCAGTCAAAATAATGATGGACCAGCACTGAGGAACATGGCAGTGGGAACGGAGCAGGCCAAGACGAAAGGGGTAGCAGTAGGGACCGACAAGGACTTAATGGTGAGGTTTGCAGTGAGTACAGACGATGTAGTCGTGAAAGATGGAGCAGTAGGGACTGATGAGATTAGGGTAGTTAGTGACTGTAGATGAGGGTACCATGTATGCAGACCTTCCTTGCAGTCAATCAGTAGATTTGGAGCCATTACTGTCGCAGCCCAGCTGAGGTGGATTGGGAGTCCGTCAGTGATAGCGAGACGCTATGCAGTCATGATACAGCTGCGAGGTTGTCCGATGTAGAGGAACCAATAAGTGAGCAATGGGACAGGGTGTCTGAGGGCCGAGTTGAATGAAGTCCCATCGTATTTGTGGGTAATGTCGTGGAAGCTAGTGTGCACGTGACAGACAGGAGTATGGATATGAATGGCAGTCCAGATGGGGGACGTGCTATAGTAACGCTGAGAAAGCCGCTTGCGCGGGAGCCAACCAGTAAACTGCGCTCGAGCACGAGGCATAAGCAGTCTCGTAAGAAAAGTGAGCCAGCTCTGCAAAATTCGTGGAACTCCGGACCATTCTTGAATAAGGGAGGAAACTCGCGTTCTGTGAACTGGATTAGTAATCATGAATGAGGGGAGGCATTTATGGACAATCGTGTTCACTTCGAGAGTGTGTAGCAAGAGTGTGCCTGGCTTCAGGATAGCCTCATTGTATGTTAGTTGTTGGACAGTTAGGGCATAGCGTATGCACCCCTGTTCGGGCGCCATTATGTGCATACACCAACGCGCGTGGGAGGGACCCGAGACCGAGCTAGCGGCAACTCCCAGGTGGTGGGGTGCAGGGGAATTGATGTAAAAAAAAAAGGCCACTACAGAGCTGAGTTGTTAATAGGTGTTGAATTTATTAAGACCAAACATTCCCCAAAACAAGATTACAACAATTATAAGGAGTACCCCAATTATAGTAATAATAACAAGAAACTTAACATCAACTGATGAAGGCCCCGGGCCACAATATTACCAGCCACCCTCGGATACACCTTCTCCTTTAATTGCCCTTTACTGGCTTAATTAAACAATAACCAGGTACCTCTGTACCACCCCTAGAAACTTACATTTACTGGTGGACTTATGGGTAACTAACCTATTGCAAACGGTAAGCTTTAACCAGTGTACTTGCTTATTACTAGCACAACAGGTGCATATTAGCTGCGTTATTTCTCACTGCGAGTGAAAACAGCTATTCGCTAAAACGGGGCTTCACAAGTGCAGGTGCAATTGGCCTGAACGCGTCATGCCCTCCTTTAAATAATCAGCTCCCCTGATTGCTGATTTGCAATTTACCGCACCCAGGGCGAGCACCGAGAGGAAGAAGGCTGTTAACCCCCCTTTTTAAGTATTCACACGGCCTATCCGACGCGTCTCCCAACGCCTTGATGCCCAATTACACCCACTACCCTTCCGATCAGCCCGAGAGAGCAGCAGACAACACGCAACTTATATGCCTGCTATTACAAACATTAATAATATGGCGCACATTAATAGTTAAAAATTAACATATCTAATGCTTCTTAATTAGCGCATAGACTACTCTAATGCAGTCAGTTGTTTTTAATTCCTATTTTTAAACAAGGCACAATAACCTGCACAAATATACTGAGTAAGGTGTGCCAATCTGTAGCCGTCCGCCGAACTCTTTGCTTTATGCGTGGGCAGAACGACAAATCACAACAGATGAGCGGCATTCAAATTTTTGCAGTCACAACTGTAGGACTTTAATCTGACCTGTTCAGTTTCCCGCATTAATAGTCAAACTACGAGGGTGGGCTGAAAAGTAATGCCTCCATGGCAGTAACTTTTTTATTTTTTAACCGATTTTCAAAATTCTTTTTGTATCTGATTCTCACATTTCTCCTCTATGTAATGCACTATTCACTTTTCGACATAGTCCCCATCCCTTTCCACGCATTGTACCAACGCGTGACTAGTCGGGTGACCCCGTCGGAGAGGAATTCCGGGGTTGTTGTCGACACCAAGACCGAACAGCAGGTGAAAGTCGCAAGGTGCAAAGTCTTTCATTTTTGAACTGCAGTTTTTCATCTTTGAACTGTAGGCGCTGCAACCCCCTCTGATGTGTGGCGATCGTGTGCGGACGGGCGTTATCGTGCTGCAGAAGAGGATCCAAAGCTGCCATTCAATCCTCGTGTCGACAACAACCCCAGAGTTCCTCTCCGATGGGTTCACCGGACTAGTCACACATTGGTACAATGCGTGGAAAGGGATGGGGACTATGTTGAAAAGTGAATAGTGTATTATATAGAGGAGAAATGTGAGTATCAGATACAAAAAGAATTTTGAAAATCTGTTAAAAAATAAAGTTACAGCCATGGAGGCATTACTTTTCAGCCCACCCTCGTAGGTAACAAATGGAACATTCTCACCAAGATGTCATCACATTGTGGACGTTTTCTCAACTTTGCAGGCAGACATAAATTCAGAACATGGTCTCAGTGGCGGTGACTCATTCTCGTCAGTGGTAAAGCATATCATTACTGTGATTTGAGCATTAATTTTATTAACAGCAACATCACGCTATGAAACAGCAATCCATCCATCCTGTTTCAGTGTGTTCTACTGCCAAATATCTTATTAAAAATTGATTACAGTAGATTTCATCTAATGGCAACAACATCGTGCCGATTCTCATTTTTCTTCTCAACTCATTCTATATACATGACAACACTCATTTTAATATCTTCTCAGATTCCTTGAATCTCAAACTCAACAAAGCTCTTACGCACATCAGACACTGTATTGTTGCAGCATCCAACTGCTTACAACAATGAGTATTTAAAACAACCGATTTTAAACGATTAAAATAAACTAAGCTTAATTGAAATCTTACAAGACTTACGCACATAACATATTACAACATTAGCCTTAACGGACTTAGAACATGGAGCAATACCCATTAAAACTCCCCTATTTGGATCTATTATACGATTTTTTTTTGTAAAAATCACTGTCGCAATAATTCCCATACCAATAAAAACAAAACAAAACACATACTGACTACAGTCACATTACAATATATAGTTGGGAGCCTGACATTATCTTTCGGAAATCTTCCTGGGAATACAATGCCAGCTCCACAACAATAGCCAACGTTGTTGCATCGTTATAATGCAACAACGTTCGCTAAAATAACAACTAAAAAAAAAAAAATTTCAAAACAACAATTACAGCATTAAAAGAACTAAATAAATTGTTTAAATTACCAAAACAAACGTACTAATTAGACAAAAGGAAAAAAAAAAGTCAAACATAAAACAACCTTTGACTTGTTTTTTGCTAGGCCCATGTGCCAATCCACTGACATGAAATGTCACATACGCCCGACGAAGCAAGAAAATCATATCCTTCTAATGATATGGAAAATATAACTTAATGGCTAATTAACCCAAGTACCCATTTTCCTTCTTATAACTTCACCTTAAATTAACACTCCAATTCACAAAAATTCACTTTGTACAGGAAGCTGTTTGGCCCACAATCTGGCTGGTCATGCTTTTGTGCACTTCTACCATTTCTTTTTCCGTTTTTGCCGTCTGCACCCGATTTTATATCAGGGGCCCGAATTCGCATCCACAAGCTGTTCCTTTTCAGCTGCTTGACTTCTGCGGCCATCGCGTTTCCCATCCGGTACCTCCCTCCGTGCCCTGATATTTTCCCTTAACCCGTTGATCACCATAGCCCCAGTTTTCCATGCCCCGCCCTTCTCCAGCGTTTTTTCTCTATGAACGTCTGGGGTTTCTTTTGGGTAACAGGAGGCGCTGACACTTGCCCTTGAGGATCGGCTCTGGGGTTACTGGGCACACTGTCAATGCCAGCACTAACCTCGGGGGTCGATAGAGTGTTACTTGCTTCTGACTCCGCCAACCTGACCACAGGCTGCAATATTACCAACTGGCTGTTTGGCAAGCCAGCAATCTTATTATGCTCAACCTGTGATCTGTGGGGCTGTAGCAATTCCTGTCTCACTTCCTCCTGCAGGCTAAATGAGGCATTATCCACACCCTCATCCACAACATCACCACCCCTATTTATCTCGTTTTCCTGGACCTTGGGTTATTCGTGGCTTCTCACCACCACACCCAGTATCAGCCCATTGACATAGTGGATGATACAACACCATCTAAACTCCAGGCCTCAGTGCTTTATGACATCACTTCTGGTAGTCTGTTCAGAGTTAAGCATTACCGACGGAAATTTTCAAACTCTTTACTAACAACTCATGAAAAATAATTTAATATTCTGTACAATTAAATTCCATCACATTTAATTTAAATATTTTATTAAATTTAATATTCCATACAATTAAACTCCATCATATTTAATTTAAAAGTTTTATTAAATTTCAATGTTTCCTTTCTATCATAGATTTTAGATGTACGAAATAATGCAGATATTTCGAAGTTTAAAAAAAATTCTAGAAAATAACGTTAAAATAAAATATAACTAGAAAATATAAATAAAGTTAATTCCGAAAATAAAATTACATTAATTATAGTAGAAAATAAACACTTGTCACAATATTAAATTACAAATTTTGATTATCAAGCAAGTTAAAAATAAAAAACGCTGTTTGAATTTAAAGTGAAATGATAAACAATTTTTACTTCATAAATTTTTATTTAGAAAAAGGAATCCAAATATAAATAAATATTTAGAATTATTGATTAAAAAGGCCCACAAATTGGTAGCAATATGAATGAGTTAATTTTGCACAAAAGGCATGAAAAAAAAAATCATATCAGTTATTACAGAAAATAAACACTTTGTCACAATATTACGAATTTTGATTATTAAGTTAAAAAAAAAAAAAAAAAAATGAAATGATACATGTAAACAATTTTTACGTAATTAATTTCTATTCAGAAAAAAGAATCCAAATATTAGTACAGTATTTAGAATTATTGATTAAAAAGACCTACAAATTGGTAGTAGTAAAAATGACTTAATTTTGCACAAAAGGTTTGATATAAAAAAAAAAAAATTACGTCAATTATTATTAAATTACGGCATTGCCCGGGATAATTACAATTGGATGTAAACAGAACAATCTCAAAAAATTAAATTAAATTTTGCAATATCTTAAAAATAAACACATGAAAATGCTTAGAATTAATACAGTAAAAATTCTTAATGAAAATTCGAAAAAAATCTTTTTAAAGGCTCACAATGGCTGGACCTCTCCAAGGATGCCACTGCTAGTCTAAATAATTTCTTACTCACGTAATCTTACCTCAGATGTATACTTAGTGTTGTTGCAATTTCCACTCTTCTCTCGATGTGTTGAAGCAAAACTTGGCCATTCATCACTTTGTGCAGTCTAGCGGTCGCCGACTCTTCTATTTACTTGCTTCCCATTTGCTCAATACATCACGGAGCTAAAGGAGTGCTTCCTCTGTCATCTTTCCACTCTTTCTCAATAGTCTGCTAACTCTCCATTATCTCCAGTTACTGATCATTTTTAAAGATTTTCAAGAAATTGTTAAGTACTAAGAACTCTCTTTTCTAAGAAAAGCCTGAATAACAGGAATTCTATGCATTGTTACAAATTGAAACTTATCCATATTACATCATCATTTTATGTTCATTGTTATAATTCTTGGAAAGATTGCTTTAACATTACATCATCATTCTGTGCTCATTGTTATTGGTGAATTGCGCGTTGATACCATTGTTGATGCGAACACAATGGGCCTATTGTTGCACAAACTTTGCCTTGCATTGTTGGTCATGAGATATATATTGTTGGTTCATGCAGTGTGTTTGTGAATTGCGTGCTGATACCATTGTTGATACCTATTGTTGTACAAACTTTGCCTTGCATTGTTGGTCATGAGATATTTCTCATTAATATGCCTTGCCATAACCATGAATATCGATTTTTTATCGATAT
>JAHWFO010010522.1:447604-469350 GCA_023313115.1 Rhysida immarginata
TGTTCGGGCTTTTCTTAGAAGTTGACATTTTCTTAGAAATATTTAATAATGATCAGTAACTGGAGATAATGGAGAGTTAGCAGACTAACGAGAAATAGTGAAAGATGACAGAGGACGCAGTCCCTTCGTTCGAGCTACAGTTGACGACTTAACCGATAACAAAGCATACATGAACTCAACTCTTCAAACCAACAACCATATGGTGTTATTTCCTATAATAATCTTTCGAAGGATTATAACAATAATTCATATCTATCGAAATGCCAGCGAAGAAATAATTGGTTATTGGCCGGAGATGAGAAAAAGTTATCTGGGCATCGGAAACATCTGAACAACTGCTTCGTCTATAGACGGAAATTGTAGAATTACTGAAAACAAATTTATTATTTAACTTCATGAGGTTGTTCTGCTTAACCTACAACTGTAATTATCTCGGGCAAGGCCGGGTGCCTCTGCTAGTGTATTGTAAATGCTGTACCGAAATACAGCAATATCGCCTAGAGCGAAGACTGTATCGGATACAGACATAGCCGACTGGACCATGACCACTGAGAGAGAAGACCTCACCCAACACCTAGAAAGAAAGCCAAACAACTGAAACATCATACATTGTTACATCATATTTCGACCATTGTTAATCGTATTTCTAACAATAATAAGCCCTAAATTATACCGACTTAAGATGATGTAACAATGTATGACGTTTCAGTTACTTGGCTTTCTTTCTAGAGGCGCATTCGGCATCGTGCACAAAGTGCACATACGGCGCAGAATCTGTTCGTAATGAGATTCTGCATTCCCTGCGGCCTTGTTCGGCATCGAATCTGCGTTCTGTTCATTACAGATTCTGCACTTTCTACGTGCACAAAACGCACAAGGAAAACTTGGTGCAGACTCTGTAGTTTAGTCACGAGCATAACGATGACACAGCCAACAATGTGTAAATCGGTTTAATTCGCACTAGATGATGCATTCTTGCATTTTATGGCATTTAAAACCTTTGTTTTTACTCCGTAAAATTCGACAATGCAGGAATTGCGTTCGTCTTGATTGAAATATCTGCGGAAAATAGACGTTCTTTTTTTTGCACAGACTAAACAGGCCTATGTCACAACCCTGCACTTTCTGCGCAATGCCGAATGCGCCTTAAGAGGTGTTGTTGCCTCATCCAACACCTCCTAAAGAGAAAGCCTGTGCACGGAAACGTCATCTAAGTAGGGCATTGTTATTCGTATTTCTACCAATAATAAGCCCTGAATTTGCACTACTCTGATGATGTAACAACGTATGACGGTTTCCGTGCATCGGCCTTGGTGGCTCAGCGGTTGCGTGATCACCTCTGATGCCCGAGCACGCGGGTTCGATCCCGGCCGAGGACGACGAGGATTTTTCAGGGGGAAATCCTGAGATCACACACTTCCTTCGGAAGGGAAGTAAAGCCGTTGGTCCCGTGTAGTCGTTTGCCGGCTGCACGTTAAAGAACCCTTGCGAGGCAAAATTTGCGGCCCCTATAACGCCGTCCTGAAATGACCAAAACAGTTGAAAAGGACGTTAATACCAAACAAACCAAACCAACCAAACGGTTTCCGTGCAGAGGCTTTCTCTTTAGGAGGTTTTGCCTCATCCCGGAAATGTAATACATTGTTACATCAAAATCTTTAGGGCAAATTTCGTGCTTATTATTTTTAGAAATATGAATAGCAATGCCTTAATGATGATGATATACAGTGTATTACGTTTCTGCAGTGAGGATTTCTCTCTCTGTGGTCACGACTGGGCAGACTTCCAAAGTTTTTTTGGTCTTAGAGTTATCATATAAAAGCTTACTTTTTTTAAAAATACAGACTAAAATGAATAAAATATAAAATAAAAACTTTTAAATATGTATATTCACCTTAAAAGTGCAGTAAAAACTAAAATATATAATTTGGCGTGGTGGCGTGTTTAATATTAAATTTTAAAAAGAAAATACTACATAATAAAATAAATATGCCACCACACTTTTACCTTTTTAAATTATATTTTTTAAATTTTTATTGCAATTTTTTAAAGTGGAAGTGTGTGCTTTAAAAGTTTTTATTTTTTATTTTTAAGTTATTAGAATAACGTTCATTTACAATACATTATTTTTACTGTCTAGAGTTAACTTTCGTCCTTTTCGGACATCTTCAGTAGTTCTATAAAAGCTGAAATTCTTTGGATTTTTAAACATCTAACAATTTTGACCATAACATCTATGATTTTGACCATAGTTTTTTTATTTTTTGATGGCTACATTGTTGTCCTTGTTAATTTAATGTACAATATTGCAGGATGTTTCAAAAATACTTTTTACAAACTTTGGGGACAGGTTCCTTACACCAAAACAAGAAATAAAGTTCATATAATCATGTGTCCGAAAATCCTTCGTTTTCGAGTTATTAATGTTGCTTTGATTCATATCCCAGATGGCGTTGTGTTGCCTGGGAGACTTGTTTACATTCGTCTTTAGTCTGTCTTCAACGTGTCCATTGTGTACATGTTAACTGAAACTGCTGCGTTCAAACATGGCAGGATAATCATTTCGTGAGCAGGCAGGACACTAGGCTGCACGGTTGTATGAGACGGCGTTTCCAGACCGAAGACAGCCGAGTCATCCAACCTTTGCTGCTATGTATCATAGCGTTGCCGAGACAGGATCCGTAGCACCGCAGACTATTGACTGAGGAAGACCACGTGTTGCTCGGGCGCCTGACCAGGAAGAGCACGTTCAACGGGCTGCCGAAGAACAGCCAGATATCAGCATAAAACAAGTGGCCCTGGCATGTGGTACATACATCTCCAAGTTCAGCATGCAGGATACTTCACGAGCAATTCCTCTATCCATATCATCTTCAACGTGTGCAGGATCTTACGCCTGCGATCACCCACCACGGGAGAACTTTAGCCGATGATTTGTTGCACAAACTGCCAATCAATTGTTTGTCTCCTGAGATTTGTTTACAGAAGAGGCAACGTTTGCAAGAGATGGAATAACAACGAACACCGATCGCAATCCTCATGCTATAGTACAGGCTAGACTAGACATCAGCATCAGTTTAAAGGGCAACTGACACAAAGAAAATTAAATTTTGAAATATTAAATAATTAAATAGTTCTGGGTAACTACATTTAAGATCATCTATTTATATACAACGGTGAGTCAAATGAAAACCGCAAAATTGTAATTAAAATTCCAAATTTCGCCTCACAGTGTTGTAATTCTGCAGATCCGTTCAAAATGAGTTGTAGAAAAACTGGTAGGTGGTAGGAAGTTAGAGACAAGCCAACATTGTCAGAGCAGCAATTTAAAGATGGCCGCCCCACTTCAAACATGCACCAAAGAAGTTTATGAATGGTGATGCATGTTTGTCACAGCGGCAAGTTTATGAATGCAGTGTGAAGTTCACAAATGGTGCGACAGCAGTATCAGACGCCTCTCGCCCGTGTCAGGCACATCGAGTTGTGATGCCATAGAATATTAACAACAGTTGAAGCCCTAGTTTTGGAAAATCGCCAAGTAACGATTGATGAAATTTCATAACTGTTAGACACTTTCATGGTTCACTTCACCACATCATTTCAATACGTTTCACACCTTCACTACTCAAAAATCGGACAATTGAACACTGTTCTTCTTTGGTGCATCTTTGAAGTGGGGCGACGATCTTAAACTGCCGCTGTGGCGTTGTTTGCTTGTCTTTGCTTTCCTGCCTCCTACCGGATATTTCTACAACTTATTTTTCCCGGATCACGGCCTACGAGATTATTTTACTATCTCGTAGGCCGTGTCCCGGATCTGCAGAATTACAACACTGTGGGGCGAAATTTAGAATTTTCATTACAATTTTGCGGTTTTTATTTGACTCACTCTCGTAGTTTATAATCGTTTCGTTATTTAATAAACAAACAAAAAATTTGAAAATTCCCACCCCTCTGAAAACGAAATTAGCACTGTTTTAACGCTAGCGGGCATGCTCACGAGTAACCTGAGACAAACATTTCATTCATCAGTACTGTTGATTGGAAAGATCCACTGGAAAGGAAAGAGAAAGAACGAGTATTGGTCAGAAAAACTCTGCAGCTGAAATAGAAAAAGCTATACGGGCATTGGAAGCATCTGAACAAGAGGAGCTAGAGGGTATACGAGCTTCTACGTCAAGGGCGAGAAAAATTGGGTCCAAAGTATCCAAGTGATGTTCCCCGGTGATGAAGATGGACATTGTTTTAATCTGAGGCAAGTCAAGAAGAGTCTAAATAAAGTCCCGGTATATCACCTAGAATTCCTGTTTTTCGGATTTTTCGTAGAATGGATAGTCCCTTCGCTCTGTTCTATTGATTGAATTATTATTTAACCTAATAGGAGTTATAATTTAACTTTTTTGAGATTGTTCTGTTTACCTAGAAGTGTAATTAGCCCAGGCAACGCTGGGTCCTCTGACTGGCGGCTAGGGGCTGAGAAGATCCATGACGTCACCTAGTGGCGTGTACTGAATGCTGGGAAAACAACAGATAACGAGCGATCTAATCATTAGAAATGCCAACTTGGAGTTTTAGGAGACGTTAAAGAGAGATCGAATCATTAATATTTTAATGATAATCCTAATTGTTTGTAATCTTCCACAGCAATATTTTTTAAAGTAAACAAACTAGAAAGAGTTTCCAAATATTACTTTGTCATTTTAATTCATTTAATGCACCCTGTGTAAAGGTTTATTTATTAAAATGTGTATAGCTCTAAAGCGAAGTCACTAA
This sequence comes from Rhysida immarginata, assembly GCA_023313115.1. NCBI lineage: Eukaryota > Metazoa > Arthropoda > Chilopoda > Scolopendromorpha > Scolopendridae > Rhysida > Rhysida immarginata. The sequence goes on from JAHWFO010010522.1 coordinate 452,378, forward strand.
TAGATGATTTAAAAAAAAGAGACGTTAAATGAATGACATTGAATGAATTTATTAACTCTTTTTAGTTTGTTTACTTAAAAAAATTACGCTATGGACGCTTACAAACAATTATTGATAATTATTTCTGTAATTCACGGTGCTGACATGGTCTTTACCGCACCGAGATTCGATCTCTCTATAACGTCTCCTGTATTTTATCCACAGTTTTGGCTGTTTATATATTATTGGAATAATGCCAATCAAAATCATTAATTTTAAAAGTTAAGTAACTTGCGACTCACATACATTTGAATAAAATAATGGCATTTAACAGGCATTTTTATTACATAGCGGAATAAAAATCTCGAAATTTCTTAAAAAATAAATGAAAATATAATTAAGCTTGGCGACCCCCCTCCCCAGAAAATGTTTTGTCACTGCACCAATTATTTAACTGCATTATTTTTTGAGGAAGTCCTAGGATTGTTCAGGTCGGCTAGTGAAGAAATAAAGGAGCCAATTCTTTCAGACATGTTAAAGCATACCAGCGCTATTAAGAATTTACTGAAAGTCAGTGAAACAGTGGGCGAAAAATATTTCAACATAACCAATCCTGTTAAAGAGCCTTCAAATAAAACTATAAACAAAAAGGATTTTTTCAGTAAAGCAGAAAAGAAAAAAAAAAAAAAAAAAAGACTGCAAAAGCCTACAATGGCTGAGGTGAATGATAAGATTCTGCTTGGCAATGCACTTATTAGTTTTATAAAAAAGCTACTTATAAGAATGCACGCTTGGTCTATACTTTTATCTGGCCGTCATGATAACTTGAAAACGGTTAACTTTTTTAAATTCTGTTTTCAGAAATATGACCATCAGTCTTTGCTCGGCCGCATTAACTTTTCAGAATTTTTCGTGGACACCTTCAAGTCGAATTCAAATAAGTATTAATAAAAATTAAAAGTTTATAATTTGAATTCCTCTTTATTTCTCTAAAAAAAAAAGACCCAAACTAGACAAAACACTTGTAAGATCTTTGAAGGAAATTAAATATAGGGAGAAATATCAAAACATAAACATTGAATATCCGCGATCTTTTGAGGGCATCGAGACCCATGGCTGCCATGGCTCTGAACTTATCCCATTGTTATACAATACATCCAAACACGCAACAACTCGTTACCATCGTTATACAATAACAAGTGGGGCAAAAACGGCGCACTTCGATGAGTAGCAGTATAGGATTGCCTTCCTCTTCCTATCATTCAATGCGAAGATATTTTCCCCTATTTGTTCTATTAAAAATATAACAGCAGAGCTTGATCAAAATTATACAAATTTGACTGTTTATTAATACAGTTTTAAAAATTTATATTAATGCATAACAATACAGTTAAAATATATATTTACTTTATAAAATTTTACATATTAAACTATGCAATAAATAATGCAGTTAAATAATTGGTGCAGTGATAAAACATTTTCTGGGGAAGGGTCGCCAAGCTTATTTATGTTTCATTTATTTTTATAAGAAATTTCGAGTTTTTTTCCGTCATGTAATAAAAATGCCTGTTAAAATGCCATTTTTTTTATTCAAAAGTATGGGATTCGGATTCAAAAAAGGTGGGAACCAAGGTGAATTTTTAAAATGTCAATATTTTAAAATTACTGATTTTGATTGGCAAAATAGTTGGACTCAAAAATTATTCCACTAATATATAAACAGCCAAATCTGTGGACAAAACTACTTGGTATTTAGATCGCTCTGTATTCAAACAGACTCTGGATGCACTAATCGTTTATCTCTTGTTTTCCCAACATTCAGTACGCGCCACTGGGTGACGTCATGGATCTTCTCAGCCCCTAGCCGCCAGTGGTCCTCTGCTAGTTTAGAAAAACGACCGTGATAGAAGTAATAGTATTCTTCAAAGATTTCCTCTTTGTTTTTCTCATGTGATGTCACACTCTAGTGGCGAAATTTGTCGTACTCGAAAAAATTTCAGTTTTCAACACCAAGTTTTAACTTAAATTTTTAATGAAGTTCGTAGAGACTTTGCAATACAATAAAGGGAGAACAGAGTTTCCGACTAGTTTCGCCATTTATTCCCGGCTTTATCAAGGACTAGCAGGGGTAGCCGGCGTTGCCCGGGATAATTACAGTTGTAGATAAACAGAACAATCTCAAAAAATTAAATTGATTCCCAATTGGTTAAATAATAACTCAATCAATACAACACAGGGCAAAGGGACTATCCATTTTACAAAAAAAATATGAAAAACAGGTATTCTAGGTGATATACCGGGACTTTATCTAAACTCTTCTAGACTTGTGTCACCACTGTGGAGCATCACCAGATACTTTAGAATCAAGTTTTTCTTGCCCTTGACGTAGAAGCTCTTGCTCTATTCGAAACTCCCGTTGTTCAGATGTTTCAAATGGCCATATAGCTTTTTCTGTTTTAGTTGCAGAGTTTTTCTGACCAATATTCGTTTTTTCTCATTTCTTTCCACACACATTGATTTTTGCTAGTCGTCTGGAACGTTTGATAGAGAACTCAAGGGAGAGACACGTGATTCCTTTGCCTCATCAATAGACGCTGCCTTATTAATGTTCTGTCATTGCATCATCAATTTATGCTCATTATTAATAATTCTTGGAGTCCAACGTTCAATCATCGCATTATCAACATTTCAGTTTCCTAAATATACACACTCCCACAGAATATAGTCAAAATGTTTTTTTATGAAATGTTTGGATCTGATGTGCTACCAAGTAAGCTAGGTGATAACCCCGGGCGTGGCTCGGACTATTAAATTTTTAAATTTCTTTTGCAAATTCTTAAAAATAAACACATGAAAAAGCTTAGAATTAATGCAGTAAAAATAATAATGAAAATTCGGAGAAAACAATTTTAAATGCTCACAATGGATGGACCTCTCCATGTATGCTGCTGCCAGCCTAAATAATTTCTTTGTCACGTAATGTTACTTTAGATGTTTCCCTTGATGTTGTTGCAATTCCCACTCTCGATGTCTTGAAGCAAAACTTGGCCATTCATCTCTGAGTGGTCCAGTGGTCGCCGATTCTTCTATTGACATACTTACCATCTGCTCAATACAGCACGCAGCTAAAGGAGTGCTTCCTCTATCGTCTTTCACTCATTATCTCCAGTTACTGATCATTTTTAAAGATTTTCAAGAAATGTTAAGTACTAAGAACCCTCTTTTCTAAGAAAAGCCTGCATAACAGGAATTCTATGCATCAAACTTAGTTTTTCTTTGTTGGTCATGAGATATATATTGTTGATCTTTGCTTAGTGTTGGTGTATTGTGTGTTAACACCATTGTTGATACTTATTGTTGCACAAACTTTTCCTTGCTTTGTTGGTCATGAGATACAGTAGCGCTCAAAAAATAGTACACTTTGTTTTATCATTATAACTTCTAAAGTATTGAATTTTAATTAAAGAATTTGTAATAATATATAGACTGCATAAACATTTGAATATTGAAAGAAATTCAAACTCTTTAGAATTAATTAGTATTTGAAGACTCATCCATTATTGATAGAGGAGAGTTCATAAAATAGTACACACTGAGTTTTATGTAGATTTTTCTCATATTCTCTATATTGATGTTGACATTTTTCTGTTGCTGACAATATTTAACATGTCGCTTCGAGTTCATCTGCCATCTTCAATAAAAAAGCACATTATAGATGCAATCAACAATGGCAACTCGTACACCTCAGTTTCGGAGCAATTTCAAGTTCCAAAGTCCACGGTGGCAAGAATTTTTCAGCGTTTTCGCACGCAAGGATATGTAACTCGTAAGCCAGGGTCGGCTGACCAAAATCAACAACTCCACGAGAAGATAAAGTCTTGATACGGCTGTCTAAGGCTGACCCGAAGAAAACTGCAGTTGACCTTAATAACGAAATGGCAACCTTCCATAATGTTAACATGAGTGTGAGTACCACGAAAAGATGTTTGAGGGATGCAGATTTGTTTGGCAGATGTCCCGTGAAAAAACCTTTGATCTCCAAGAAGAACCGGATAGCCCACCTCAAATTTGCCAAAGATCATTTAAAGTGGACCTCCAAAAAATGGAAGAAAGTGCTTTTTAGTGATGAATCGAAGTTTTTACTATTCGGATCTGATGGTATCCAGTAGGTACGCCGTCCAGCAAACCATAGATTTGATCCATAATACCAATTACCAATCGTTAAACATGGTGGAGGATCCACTATGGTATGGGGTTGTTTCAGTCATAAAGGGGTAGGCCCGCTGATAAAGATCGATGGAATAATGGACAAAATAGTATATAAGAATATCTTAGAGCAACATATGTTTCCTTTTGCCAAAGCAAATATGCCTCGTGGATGGATTTATCAGCAAGACAATGATTCCAAACATACCGCTTGTGTGGTCAAAGACTGGTTCAAGTCAAAGAAGGTACGAAATCCTATTGAGAAGAATTAGACCGCATTTGCAAATCACAGAAAGCAGGAAATTCACGGGAAAAATTTGAAATTTTATGAAAAGAATGGGAAAAACTTACAATGGCCAAAATCACTAAACTAATTGATTCAATGCCAGCCCGCTACAAAGCTGTTATTGATGCAAAAGGTTTTGCAACAAAATATTGATCTGCTAACTTTTTTTTCATTGTATTTACTTCATTTTTGGGATTTTTTTTGCGTGTGTACTATTTTATGATTTTTGTATTTTGGCAGTTTAATAATGTCCTCGCAAATACAAATAACGTTGACCTTATTTCTAGTTTTTCTTTTGTATATTTATATAGATAATATGTATACAAATTTTAGTTATATGTTCTTAATTTTTGAAAGTATTATAGCAATAAACATAAAAGTGTACTATTTTTTGAGCGCTACTGTATATATTGTTGTCCGTGCAGTGTGTTTGTGAATTGCGTGTTGACACCATTATTGATAACTATTGTTGCACAAACTTTGCCTTGCATTGTTGGTCATGAGATGTTTCTCATTAATACACTGGTGGACAAAAGTTTGGGGTAGGTGTGTTTTCTAAGAAAACAATTACTTAGAGATTTTATTGTTATGGCACCTTTTAAGTTACTATTGAATATATCAAAATTGACAATTGAAAAATTGATATTTTAATTTGTTTTTAAGTTACATGCAAAGTATGCAAACTGAACTGGTCAAAAGTTTGGGGTAACAGGTAAATAACTGATATTTTTTACAGTAAAGTGCATGAATATTTGTCCATTGATTTTTTGGAATGTGAAGAAGTGTCTTAAGATGATTTCTGATGAGAAACGAAGGAAATTCATGCATTGTATGCTCAACACAACAACTTCAAGCGAGAAGCTGAAATTGCTCATGTTGGCTACAATACAGGAATCGGGGCGATTAAAAATGAAAACAGGAAGACAGAAAAGAAGATGGGAAACCCATCTGCACTTACAAGACGGACAAAATCTAGCATAAAACGCCATGGGAGAAGAGAAATTGCAGCTGGCCACATTGTAAACAGTACGCGCATCGAAGTAAATCTTGATTTGAAGGCTTCAACCAGAACCTTAAGGCGTGAATTGCAGCGTGAGAACTTTCACTATGAAGCTATTGAAAAATCACTGCCATTAACACCAAAAAATAAAATAGCAAGACTTCAATTTGCTCAGAAACACATCATGAGAAGACTGATTTTGGGTTGGTGGTATTTTCTGATGAAAAACGATTTTTCCATGGATGGACCTGAGAACATGTGCAGTTATGTTAAAAAACAGTGCCAAAAACCAATTGCTCTGGTCAGAAATTAGCACCAAATGGGAGGAGGAGATGTGATGCCATTAGGTGCCATTTCAAACACGGGTCACCTGAAGATAAAAGTAATTGAGGGCAAATATACGGCAACTAATACTTAGAAGACCTTCAAAGCACACCCATTCTTTTCTGCAAGAGACACTACAGACAAAAACAATGGGTATGGCAGCAAGACAATGCATCTATCCACACAGCACGAATTTTTACTGAATGATTTTCCACTAACAAAGTTCGTAAACTAGACTGGCCGGCAAGGAGTCCCGACCTCAACATTATAGAAAATGTTTGGCATCTTATGAGCCAGGATATTTATGCTGACAAACAGTATTCAGCTCGTATGCAGCTAATCAATGCAATTAAGGCCTCCGCTGTTAAAATAGCTCCAAACACCATCAAGAAGTTATTTTCATCAGTGACAAATCGTCTTCTTTAAGTTATAAAGTCAAATAGCGGTCAGGTTTCATATTAATTTCTTTTACTTTTGATATCTTGATGATTATTTACCTGTTACCCCAAACTTTTGACCAGTGCAATTTGCATTATTTGGATGTAACTTAAAAACAAATTAAAAGATCAATTATTCAATTGTCAATTTTGATATATTCAATAGTAAGTAAAAAGGTGTCATAACAATAAAATCTCTAAATAATTGTTTTCTTAGAAAACACACTTACCCGAAACTTTTGTCCACCAGTGTATGCCCTGCCATAATCATGAATGTCGATTTTTTTTATCGATATTTATTATTTTTTCGAAATCTGAGGTAGACAGTGACCTTCCTCATGCTTTGAAGGTCAAGTATACAAAATTTTATCAAGATTGGAATATAACTGTAGATTTGCATAAGAAACAAACAAACAAACAAACCCAAAAACAAACCCAGGAACAAATATCCTTCTTTATATATATAGAAAGACTAGCAGAGGTACCCGGCGTTGCCTGGGATAATTACACTTGTAGGTAAACGGAATAATCTCAAAAAATTAAATTATAACTCCCAGTTGGTTAAATAATAACTCAATCAATACAACACAGAGCAAAGGGACTATACTTTCTACGAAAAATACAAAAAAGGAATTCTAGGTGATATACCGAGACTTGATCTAAACTCATTGACTTGCCTTACCACTGCGGAGCATAACCATATACTTTAGACTCAAGTTTTTCTTGACCTTGACGTAGAAGCTCTTAAACCCTCATGCTCTATTCGAAACTCCTGTTGTTCAGATGTTTCAAATGCCCATAGAGCTTTTTCTGTTTCTGTTGCAAAGTTTTTCTGACCAATATTCGTTCTTTCTCTTTCTTTTCCAGACACAAAAATTTTCGCCAGTCGTGTGTACGTTCGATAGGGAGCTCAAGGGAGACAAACGTGACTCCTTTGCCTTATTAATAGACACTGCCTTATTAATGTTCTGTCACTGCATCATCATTTTATGTTCATTATTATTAATTCTTGGAAACGAACGTTCAATCGTCGCATTATCAGCATCTCGGTTTCCAAATTATACACATTCCCACAGAATATAGTCAAAATGTATTTTTATGAAATGTTTGGATCTGATGTGCTACCAAATAAGCTAGGTGATAACCCCTGCGTGGCTCGGACTTTTTTTTTGGATTAAATTTTGCAATATCTTAAAAATAAACATTAGAAAATGCTTAGACTTGATATAGTAAAAATTGTTGAGTAAGGGGTCCATAGTGCTGTTTCTATCGATAAAATTGGTAGAGACTTTACAACACAACAAAGGGAGAATAGAGTTTCCGACTAGTTTCGCCATTTATTCCCAGCTTTATCAAGGATACACACAAGAGGACATAAGCCTTTATATACAGAAAATATCGTACATTATGAGAACATGATTAGATGAAGAAATAAATAATAAATAGTACAAGTGGCGACATTGGATAGGAGAATGGTTGGATAGGAACAAATAACAATGAAATTATAAGGAAACTTTGAGAGGGAAATATGAATGAATATATTTCAAGGAAGAAGTGACGTCATAAAGCAAACAAAATTGAAAACGCAGACCTAGTAGAAGACTCATCCAGAGTTAACATAAACGAAGGTATAAATAAGAAATGGAAAAGAAAGTAAATATACAAATTTGAAAAATTACAAGATATCGGGACATTACAAGAGCCATAACTTTCCTACCCCAACAAGATTGCCCTCCAGCCCTTGCCGTTGCGGGACACCTCATCCGCAGAGCTTACAACGATGCGACGTCTGCCAAGATATCCTGCGAACAACGCAATGATACAGCCGCTGCCTCCACCATAAAGAAGAAATTAGCCGAAGCCGATGCCCTTATCGTCAAAGCCGATAAAGGAAACGCTTCCGTTATCCTCTACCGATCCATATACGAGGTCTGTTCAAAAAATACGTAGACTGTTTGAATTGCGCGGGCCCTGTTGGTCCCAATCAAAATCGCTTGGTGTCGCCATCTTCTGACAGATCCGCTGATTACAAGGCAGTTTTTTGATTGCAAATATCAGTATTGGTTGATTAGCTACGCGGTTGTTTGTGAAGTGTGTTTTTTTTCGTTTGGCGGATTTTTAGAATGAGTGACTTGAACGAGCAAAGAGTTGCTGTGAAATTTTGTGTTAAACTCGGAAAAACTGCCACTGGACGAGTGGAAAAGGCCAGAAATGTGGACGAGAGGTGACTGGTTGTTTCATCGCGACAACGCTCCAGCCCATTCAGCCCTCAGAACTCGAGAGTTTTTGGCCAAACACTCGATCACTGTTCTTCCTCACCCACCCTACTCACCTGACCTCGCTCCTTGTGACTTCTTCTTGTTTCCCAAACTCATAAGACCTTTGAAAGGAAGGAGATTTGAGACGATTCCCGACATAAAGGCAAATGCGACGAAGGCGCTGAAGGACATTACAAAAGAAGCGTTCCAGGACTGTTTCCAAAAGTGGAAACACCGTTGGGATAAGTGTGTGCGTCGGGGAGGAGAGTACTTTGAAGGGGACCCAGATGTGTAACTTCTGAATAAAGTGTATTTTGTTTTATGACGTCAGTCTACGTATTTTTTGAACAGACCTCGTACATCTCCAAGGTCTGTGACTTCCTTTCATCCAATAATTTTATTATCTTATCCTCCGATCCAACCCTTAAGTTTCATTCGTCTATCATTTCTGCCGTAAACAAATCCCCCCGATTTAAATATCTCTGACACCTTATTCCATGCAACCCTCATGCTCCTACCCTTAATGCCCTCATCAAAATCCACAAGCCCAATATGCCTATAAGATCACTTGTTAATTACATCCCCGCCCCTGCCCATCGCGTTGCTAAATCCCTCTCCTTATTTCTTTTCAACCTTAAACTATTGCCGAACACATATAATGTCCAGAATTCCTTTACCCTTACTGAATCTCTCTCTTCCTTCCACACTAATGATTACCTTTCCCTCATGTCACTTGACATTACTAACCTTTATACTAATATCCCTGTCCCAGATACCCTCTCTACCTTTGGAAACCTCCTGCTCTCATCCTCCTTTCCCGCTCTTGACTACGTCGACCTAAACTCTATCCTCACTGTCATTTCTAACCAGAATTACCTTTTCTTTAATAATACCTTCTATTTCCAACCGTCCGGTTTAGGAATTTAAGTAGCTTCCTTTCTGAAGTCTTCCTCTAGTACCTTGAATTCACCTTTGTCTCTCCCCTCCTCTCTAACTCAACCATTACTTTCGATACATTGATGATATCCTAATTATATTTGTTTCCCGTTTAATCTCACCCGTTGACATTGCTAACGTTTTCAACACTTTCTCACCCCACATCCAGTTCACCTCTGAAACCGAATCTAACCGCTCTCTTCCATACCTCGATATCCTCATCACTAATGACCCTTCCAACCACCGCTTTTCCTTCTCTGTCTACGAAACCCACCACATATTCTAATTTAATCCATTGCTCCTCTTCACACGATCCTATCCATAAACAAGCCTCCCTCCGTTTCTTCATCGACCGTGCCCTCAAGTCGCCCCTCAGTCCTACTTCCCGTGCCACCGAATTCCAAACTATACGCGCACTCGCCTTAATGAATGGTTACACAACGTCCACTTTCTCCCGGATTCTCCAACGAAGAAAAGTTGACCTCTCCAACCCTAAATCTCCTCACCCATCCCCATCCAAGAAATGGGTGTCCTTGCGATTCATCAGCCCTCATTTTTACCGCCTTTCTCTCCTCACTCGGCCTCCAAGTTTCCTACCGCTCATCGACCCCATGCTTTCGCTCTCTTAATCCCCCCATCCAAACAGACACCGACAATTTCTCCTGTTCCGGAGTGTATAGATTAAACTGTGGATTTTGCGATAAATACTATATAGGACTGTCGATTCACACATAAGTGATTCAAAGAACACAAGAAACAAGATAATAATTCACACTACGCGATCCAGCTTGCCCGCACGGGACATGCCCCAAAAGAGCAAAGTGAAATTATGACCATTCTCCATCAATGCAATGACCCATTCAAGAATCTCGAAGTTATTGAGATCTTTAAAGCTAAGACCTCCTCTCCAGATCACCTCTTCAATTGCCAAACCGTTTTTGATATTTATTCCATTTTAAATTCTTTATCCGATATCTTGTAATTTTTCAAATTTGTATATTTACTTTCTTTTCCATTTCTTATGTTACCTCCGTTTATGTTAACTCTGGATGAGTCTTCTACTAGGTCCGCGTTTTCAATTTTGTTTGCTTTATGACGTCACTTTTTCGTTTATATTTCAATCAAATTTCCCTCTCAAAGTTTCCTTATAATTTCATTGCTATTGGTTACTTATCCAACCATTCTCCTATCCAATGTCGCCACTTCTATGATTTGTTTATTTTCTACTTGTTATTTCTTCATCCAATCATGTTCTCATTAAGTACCATATTTTCTGTATATAAAGGCTTATGTCCTCTTGTGTGTATCCTTGCTAAAGCAGGAAATAAATGGCGAAACTAGTCGGAAACTCTGTTTTCCCTTCGTTGTGTTGTAAAATCTCTACCAATTTTACATTTAAAAATTCTTAATGAAAATTCGAAAAAAAATTTTTTTAAAGGCTCACAATGGATGGACCTCTCCAAGATTGCCACTGCTTGTCTAAATAATATCTTACTCACGTACTCTTACTTTAGATGTACACTTGATGTTGTTGCAATTTTCTCGATGTCTTGAAGCAAAATTTTCATTTAGGTCTTCAATTTTCATTAAGTCTAGCGGTTGGTGATTCTTCTATGTACTTGCTTATCATTTGCTCAACAGAGCACGGAGCTAAAGGAGTGCTTCCTCTGTCGTCTTTCTCCAGTTACTGATCATTTTTGAAGATTTTCAAGAAATTGTTAAGTACTAAGAACTCTTTTCTAAGAAAACCCTGAATAACAGGAATTCTATGTATTGTTACACATTGAGACTTGTCTGCATTGCACAAACTGTTCCTTGCATTGTTGGTCATGAGATATATATTGTTTGTCCGTGCAGAGTGTTTGTGAAGTGCGTGTTGATACCTATTGTCGCACAAACGTTGCCTTGCATTGTTGGTCGTGAGATATTAGTCATTAATATGCCTTTCTACAGCCATTATTATCGATTTTTTTATCAATAATTATTATTTTTTCGAAATCTGAGGTAAACAATGACCTTCCTCATGCTTTCAAGGTCAAGTATGCAAAATTTCATCAAGATCAGAATAAAACTGTAGATTAGTATTCAATACACGCGAACAAACCCACAAACTTCCTTCTTTATATATATATACTAGCAGAGGTACTCGGCGTTGCCCGGAATAATTACACTTGTAGGTAAACAGAACAATCTCAAAAATTTAAATTATAACTCCCAATTGGTTAAATAATAACTCAATCAATACAACACAGAGCAAAGGGACTATCCATTCTATGAACATTACAGTAAAAATTCTTAATGAAAATTCGAAAAAAATTTTTTTTAAAGGCTCACAATGGATGGACCTCTCTAAAGATGCCACTGCTAGTTTAAATAATTTCTTTCGTAATCTTACTTTAGATGTACACTTGTTGTTTCAATGTCCTTTCTGCTTTCGATGTCTTGAAGCAAAACTTGATCATTCATCACTTTGTGTAGTCAAGCGGTCGCCGATTCTTCTATTTACTTGCTTACCATTTGCTCAATACAGCACAGAGCTAAAGGAGTGCTTCCTCTGTCGTTTTTCCACTCTTTCTCAATCGTCTGCTAACTCTCCATTATTTCCAGTTACTGATCATTTTTAAAGATTTTCAAGAAATTGTTAAGTACTAAGACTTCTGTTTTCTAAGAAAAGCCTGAATAACAGGAATTCTATAAATTTTTACAAATTCAACCTTTTCTATATTGGACAAACTTTGCGTTTCATTGTTGGTCATGAGATATATATTGTTGGTCTGTACAGAGTTTTTGTGAATTGTGTGTTGACACCATTGTTGATACCTATTGTTGCAAAACTTTGCCTTGCGTTGCTGGTCATGCGATATTTCTCATTAATATGCCTTGCCATAACGATGAATATAATTTTTTTTATCAATAATTATTAATTTTTCGAAATCTGAGGCAGACAGTGACCTTCCTCATGGTTTGAATGTCAAGTATGCAAAATTTCATCAAGATCGGAATAAAACTGTAGATTTGTATAAGGAACAAACCCACAAACCCAGAAACAAAGAAACATCTTTATTTATATACAACCTCTGACAATTAATTTTGGTGAATGAGTTCACACAACAAAATGTAAAACAGATAGAGCCACTTTTACTTTATTGTCCTTCGAAATAATCACCCTGGAAGGCAATGCACTTTTGGGATCGGGTGTATAAGTCCTGGAAGGTCCTTAGGGATGGCTTTAACTTCACATGTCACATTAGCTTGAATGTCTGGAATGTCCGCAAATCTGTGTCCCTTTAAGGCCCGTTTCAGGCGTGGGAACAAGAAAAAGTATGCCGGTGCCAAGTCTGGTGAATAAGGTGGATGAGCTATGGATACGACCCCTTTGTTAGCTCGATGGGGAGATGACAAAGGTTAGGTTAGGTTAGACGTGCTGTTGCACGATTACGGCAGTGATCCTCTTTGATCCATTATCCACAGTTACATGCGCACGCTACACCTTCAACTGAAGAAACGATCATCTGCTAAACCATTGCACGCACAAACGTGACTTGTCTGAACTTGCTTAAACAGTGACTGGGCTTGTATTCACATACATTGTTACTCGCGTAAAGCTCGCACAGGTTAAGGTGTGACGTCATTCCCCGAACTTAATTGTCCGAGGTTGTATATACAAGACCAGCAGAAGACCCGGCGTTGCCCGGGATAATTACGCTTGTAGGTAAACAGAACCTCAAAAAGCCTAATTAAAACCTCCAAATTGGTTAAGTAATAACTCAATCACTACAAAATAGAGCGAAGGGACTATCCATTCTAAGAGAAATCCGAAAGACAGGAATATACCTCTTCACTGAAAAAATCCATTCTAGGTGATATACCAGGACTTGAATTACCGAAAAAAAATTTTTTAAAGGCTCACAATGGATGGACCTCTCCAAGGATGCCTTCTAGTCTAAATAATTTTTTACTCACGTAATCTTACTTTAGATGTACACTTGATGTTGTTGCAATTTCCTTTCTTCTTTCGATGTCTTGAAGAAAAAATTGGCCATTCCTCAATTTGTGTAGTCTAGCAGTCGCCGATTATTCTACTTACTTGCTTACCATTTGCTCAATACAGCACGGAGCTAAAGGAGTGCTTCCTCTACTGTCTTTCCACTCTTTCTCAATAGTCTGCTAACTCTCCATTATCTCCAGTTACTGATCATTTTTAAAGGTTTTCAAGAAATTGTTAAGAACTAAGAACTCTCTTTTCTAAGAAAATCCTGAATAACAAGAATTCTTGGCGTAGATCACCATCTGAAATCATGATTGGCCGACCAGAGAGGTGCATGTTGAAGAGTGCTATCTCCGCGTCTGAACCGGCAATAACATTCTTCTCTTGTACGTAAACTAACAGTGCCATCACCTAAACGTTGGCAAATGTTTCGGTGACTTTGTGCAGCACTGATCTTTTCTTAGAAGACTATTGTTTGAATATGCTCGCGTGAAAGGTCCATTTCAGACCGTTGATGGCACTCACAGATGTATAGTCAGAAAGTTGATTCTTGGATGTAATATAGCAAAGATATTCAGGAATCGAATGCAATAGTTTGTTTGAAAACATAAGAACACCCCTCTCGGAAAATGAGCCCTTCTAACAAACGTAAGAAACTTTTGCAACAACCTGATATACAGGGTGAATACAAAAATCTGTACCCCCGTTTTATTTTTTGAACCGAAGCAGATATGTCAATTTTGATGAATCCAATGAATAGGAATTTGTGGGTGGCCTATCCCATGGTGCACTTTTTATCATCCCGAATATGCAAATTAGGACACATTCAAAATTTATATCAAAAACCGTAAGGGATAGAGAAAAAAACCCAATTGCAAACCTGTTCAGCATAAAAAAAAACAAACAAAACAAAAAAAAATTATCCAAATCGGACTAATAATAACAGAAGAAACACCTCTTATCCACAAAATATGTCCAGTAAAAATATTTTGTGGATAAGAGGTGTTTCTTCTGTTACTATGTCGCTTTCCACAGTGATTCAACGTTTTTCAACAAATCGGACTATACCAATCACCCACAATCACGTGGTGAATTGTTTGAAGCTTACAAACAGTCACACTACACAAGGAAAACTGAATGTTGATATTTCCACTATGTAACACCCCCCCCCCCCCCCCGCCCCCGCCATAGAAATTCCTTCCTAATCGCCCATATTAGACGGAGCTACCAGCTCAAAAGTATCTCTGTCCTTGGCAACAGACTTTGGTCCACCTTACCCCCAGATCTCTGTTCGTCAACAAGCACCAAAATTTTCCAATCCCGTTTAAAGCACTGCCTCTCTGCACCCCGCCTAACTAACTCCTGCCATCACCATTCCCCTCCATTTTTTTAATAATTGTTTGTAAACGGTCAAATTGTATCTTTGTTCCCCATCCAGGGACCTACCTCGTCGGCCCCCGTCATACTGGCCCTGGATGGACGATTTTATCTTCTTTTAAATTAAATTAAAAAATTTAAATAAATAAATAAATAAAGCATGCAAATCAAAAAATTAACATAAATTACCATACTCATATTCACTTTCATGCGGAAAAGCAAATAAAAGGCATGTTTCAGCACACAGAAGACGGAACAATTCCAGGATGGCAAGCCACACTGTTCCGGAAATGGTCAACATGATCTTTTGCTTCGGAGAGGCAAGGAGAAACCTACATGCTGCAGTTAGGTTGTATCGAGACAGATACCCTAACGAACGCCATCCATCTCGTCAAACAATGCGTCACATTATTCAAAGATTCGAGGCTACAGGGATTGTTAATGCAGAACGAGGACGACCAAGGGCACAAGGCGACAGGATACAACAACACTAGTTCTGGCTGTAGTTGCTGCAATTTCCCACACAAGCAGCAGAGCAATTGCTGCAGATGTTGGATGCCATCAGAGAACTGTTCTCAACATTCTATACGCACATCATTTTCGCCCATACCATATTCATTGTCACCAGGAATTACTGCCATTGGATTTTGTTGCTAGGACCGCCTTCTGCAACTGGTTACTTACCTGCCTGCAACTTCATTCATGAGGTGTTGTGGACAGATGAAGCCCAGTACACTAGGGATGGAGTTATCAATAGGCGCAACCATCATCATTGGGCAGACGAAAACCCACGATGTCTGCGAGAAGCTACTCATCAAGTGAACTGGAGAATCAATGTGTGGTGTGGATTGTACAATGACACTGTGGTTGGACCGTATTTTTACGATGGAACACTGACTGCAGGACGCTACCGGGCTGAAATTCTCAACGTGGTAGTCACAGACTTCATTGACAATTTGCCATTGGCTTCGTATCAGCGCACGTGGTTTCAGCATGATGGAGCTCCTCCACATTACGGGTTGGTCGTTCCTGCTCCCCTGATTTTACACCACTTGACTTTTTCTTGTGGGGATACCTGAAGGACACGGTTTCTGCTATGCAGCCCGTCTCACTGGAGGATCTGGTTCAACGAATCCAGGAAGCGTACCGAGGAGTGACACCAGCCATGCTTGCCGATGTTTTGGCGTCAGTTAGGTTCCGTGCCCAATTGTGTTATGGTGCCCACGGTCGTCACATCGAGCGTTTTGTTGATTAACTTTCTTTTAAACTGTTTGAAGTAACTTGTTTAGGCAGTGTGACTGTTTGTGATTGTGGGTGATTGGTTGGTCCGATTTGGATAATTTTTTTTGTTTTGTTTGTTTTTTTATACTGAACAAGTTTGCAATTGGGTCTTTTTCTCTATCCCTTACCATTTTTGAGATAAATTTTGAATGTGTCCTAATTTGCATATTTGGGATGATGAAAAGTGCACTATCGGATAGGCCACCCACAACTTCCTATTCATTGGATTCATCAAAATTGACATATCTGCTTCGGTTCAAAAAATAAAAGAGAGGTTCAGACTTTTGTATTCACCCTGTATATTGTTATTTCGTGCAGAGTATTTGTGAATTGCGTGTTGATACCATTGTTGACAAGCATTGTTGCACAAACTTTGCCTTGCATTGTTGGTCATGAGATATTTCTCATTAATGCCTTGGCATAAGCATGAATATCGATTTTTTATCGATAATTATTATTTGTTCGAAATCTGAGGTAGACTGTGACCTTCCCCATGCTTTGAAGGTGAAGTATGCAAAATTTCCTCAAGATCGGAATAAAACTGTAGATTTTTAAAACAAACAAACCCACAAACAAACATCCTTCTTCTCTCTCTATATATAAAGACTAGAAGAGGTACCCGGCGTTGCCAAGGATAATTAGACTTGCACAAACTTTTCCTTTCATTGTTGGTCATGAGATATATATTGTTGGCTCATGCAGTGTGTTTGTGAATTGCGTGCTGATACCATTGTTGATACCTATTGTTGTACCAACTTTGCCTTGCATTGTTGGTCATGAGATATTTCTCATTAATATGTCTTGCCATAACCATGAATATCGATTTTTTATCGATAATTATTATTTTTCCGAAATCTGAGGTAGACAGTGACCTTCCTCATGCTTTGAAGGTCATGTATGC
>JAHWFO010010522.1:479350-498934 GCA_023313115.1 Rhysida immarginata
CTGTAGATTTGTATAAGAAACAAACACACAAATATCCTTCTCTCTCTCTCTATATATATATATATAGAAGTTACACACTAGAACAATCGAACAGTGAAGTGTACATTTGTTAGGATGGGACGAAAGCAGCGCTTTCACAAAGCTCATCTAACCAGAATAAACTCCAAATGAAATACACTGAGGTAGTCAAGAAGCCTAACCAACTCAAGCGGTCTTTCATATTATACAAAAAGAAAATAAGATTGACGATTGTCAGAAACAAAATACAAACGAAATAAAAAAAAAACAAGGAGAAAGATTATTACATCTTCCAGAAAGAGACGTTGCTAATATCTTCAAAATTGACGTCAAGAACGTGCCTCGGTTTACGATACTTCATATGCCAGTTCATATTCAATGAGTTCTTCAGTATCCCATTCACAAGTTTATTGTCGTGAGTCTTCATCTTCTGTATCATAATCAAAAGGAGATCCTGTATAAACTTTCCAATATGGGTCATGTTTAAATCCAAGTGGATGGATTGGTTTTTCACCGTCCTTCTGTCCAGCTGGACAGTGGTCCTCAGGGTAACTTTCTGGAATGATTGCAGTTCACTCCATCTGGTTTTACAGTTAGTCGCCCACGCAGGCATGCCATAGAGGAGTATGGTCCAGATAATCGCCTTGTACAGAAGTAGCCTGAAGTTACACACTAGAGGTTTCACAGAAATATGGTACAATGGAAATAATATGACTGGATAACATACAACGTATGGCATGATAGTATTTTATCCAATCATATTATTTCCATTGTACCATATTTCTGTATAAAAGGGCGTGAAGCCTCTAATCCTTGATAAATGGTGAAATTAGTCTGTTCTCCTTTTATTGTATTGCAAAGTCTCTACCAATTTCATTGATAGAAGCAATACTAAGGACTCTCTATGTAATGATTAAATTTTTAATATTAAATTTTAATATTTTCAATAGCAAAATATAGATAAAGGGCTCTTAATAAATTGAAAGCTTAAAATTTACGTAAATTAATACGTATATTTCTGTTTCAGTTGCCCTTTAAGATTAATATGTAGGCTGGAATTGTAGGTGACTATCTGGTAGAGCCATGCGTTCTCCTAGCACGTCTTACAGGTTCTGTGTACCGGGACTTTTTTTGAGAACACCTTCCAAGACCTACCAGAACGTGTACCCCTGCAAATAAGAAGAAAATATGGGGTTTATGCATGATGGAGTTCCATCACATTTCAGTCTCTGTGTTCGAGATGCACTGGCCCTATTGCGAACGTCCCTGTGTGAGACTAGAAGTGGGACAAGTGAAACAAGAACCTCTGTTTGCTCTGGCTTAGAGTTGTGTGTCTGTTTAATTTAATAGAGCTGAATTTTAAAGTTAAAGATTCATGGAGCTGTTCCTGAGACACAGAGAGGCAAATGGCACTCTGTAGCGCAGATGCGATGTGGTTTTTAAGCTCACCCATGGCGATTTGAGTGTTCCCTCTATATAAGTATGTTGGCACGGGCGTAATTCCTGCGCTAAACGCAGGCTGACATAGAATCTTGTAATGGAATGATCATAGTATTGTACTTCTTAACGAAAAAAATAGAGGCCTTACAATACTACATTATAAAAACGACGACTAGTTTCGGCTTTATTACCTGCCTTTCTCAAGTAAGAAAGCTGAAACTAGTCGTCGTTTTTATAATGCAGTATTGTAAAGCCTCTGTTTTTTCGTAGAATCGTGTTAGCCAGGCAAGGGAAGCCACAGTTCATAGCCTGTTTGCTATAACAGTGGAATGCCCTGGGGGGTAGGGGGGGAACCGTCGTCCTCCCCTGCATCTCTGTATTTGCGACGTGTTCGCACGTTGGTTTCGTTGATTTTCGCTGTAGAGGGCGTGTGTGACTGCTAATTGTAGTTGTGTGAAGTTCACGTGAATGAGCGCACAACAAGCTGCTAGTTTAGCATTTATGGGACAGTTTTCTGAGCCAGCTCACAGAAGGTTGTCATTATGATTTTAGGTGATAGTTTGGCCATGTACAGAATATAGTTTGGTAAAGACTTAATTGAGGGTCCCCTTGTGTTTCAACAAGTACTGAGAGGTCATAAAGTTGATTGTCTTTGAAGAGTTGTAACCCTATGTTTACTGGTGTTTTCTAGGATAATATCCAGATGTGAATAAATGTAATTGATATTTATTAAATAGTAATTGAAGGGAGAATTTATAGTAACTGCTGTGTTCTGTTTTAAATAAATACACTTCCTCATTTTCAGTCCTGTACCTTTGACGTTTGCCCCACCCGGCAATAATCTATTGCATTTATAATATAGAGGTGGGGGGGGGGGGCATCGCATTTGGCGCTTGAACAGGGACTGATAGTACGGAAATTACGGATATTCGAGGGAGTGTATTTACGCTGTGATTTTGCAGGAAATTGACTGGTTATTTGGGTATTCAGGAGGTGGGTTTAGAGTAACCTGGTTTGCTGGAATTCCAATGATATGGTGGGTTAATTATGGGGTAGCTACAAGGGTGTGCAAGGTATTATGGGTGTTAAGCAGGGAAGTGTATGGGCAGGGCGCAGGGATAATGTGTTGGGATGAGGGGTTCAGTCATGCAATCAGGCGTAATCGAAATATGCAAACCGACCAATGGGCTCCGAATTGGGGACATTGCCTGTAGTAGGCAGTCTGCCATCCGAAATGTAATTTACGAGTTGCAGGGTGCTTCTCTAATTAGGTGACAGTAGTGAAAGGGGCAGCAGTCTTTGTGGCTGAGTACGATATTGATAAGTCACACTCCGTATTCATCCGTCAGTATAAGATCCCGCACATATACTGTGATGCGTATAAGCAGAAGTTAGAGGAGTTAAATGAGGCTGTTATCAGCGAGCCCAGCATATGCCCCGGGAACTTCCCGGTACATGTGGTGCCTAAGAGGAACGGTGAGATGAGATTAACCCTTGGCCTAAGAAGAGTGAACATATGCACGAGTCCTGTCTACTTTCCCGCGCCAGTAGTGCATGATATTTTGGAGGAACTGAAAGGTCATATCTATTTCTCAGTGCTCGACTTGAAGAATGGTTACTTCCAGATTCCATCGGTCGAGTCACTAAGAGAGTGATATGCCTTTCAATCACCCTGCGGTAAATACTAATTAACACGGTTGCCTCCAGGGGGGAAAAGAACTCATCACATATTTTCCAGCACTACTTGGTATGTTTTCGGGACAGAATGGCTACAAACATACATGCGTTCTTGGATGACATTCTCGGCTCACCTACATCCTTCGAGGAGCACGTACAACTATCACGTTGGGTGCTGGGGAGACTCCAGGTGCAAGGCCTGATCATGGAGCTTACTAAGTGCAATTTTTGTATACTGGAAAATGTGGAAGTGATCTGTAGGCTCAAACCACTCACTAATATAGAAGAAGTCCCAAATGTTATTGGCTCCACTAATTTTTATAGGCCATTCATTGGCAACTTGTCCGCACTATTGCTTCCGATCACCAACTTGACATAAGATGCACAACTATCCAGTTTGTGTGAAATGCAAAATGTAGCAGAGCATTTGAGCAAGTGAAGAAGGTGCTATGTAGCGAGCCAGTGCTAACAGTGCCGGACTACACTAAACCATTCGTTTTGTCCACAGATGCTTCCACTTATGCCATAGGAGGGGTACTCCAGCAACGGGTGAATGGGGAACTGCGCCCAATCGCTTATTATAGCATGAAGCTGCAAGGAGCGCAGACTAATTATTCAGTCATAGAAAAAGAGGCGCTGATGATTGTTCGTGCAGCTGGCCAGTTCCGCCATATCATTCTGGAGTACCCCACCACGGTTCTTACAGACCACAAGCCGTTATCTTTCATACAGCGGATTTGTGACCCCAATCAGCGGGTGTTACACTAGGCCCTCGAACTGGAGGAGTTTGGTTTTAGCTACCACTTCACAGTGGGCAAAAATAATGTTATTCCCGACCTCACGTCACATCAGTGTGGCTCCATAGTGGTAGACCTGGAGGTGCAGTGTTGGGATGACAATATTAGACAGTCACAAGCCAGGGATAAGTGGTTGTGGTCAGTGATAGGCAGTCAACTTGATGAGCAGCGAGTGGGTTATCTGGGGAGGTGGCTATTTAAGCAGGATGGTTTGGTGTTATGGCAGAATGCAATGAGCCTGGAGTCAAGCCCGGATATGAGTCTTGGAGGATCTTAGAGGGGAGTTACTGGAAGAGTCTATGATGGGCCAATGGGGGGCCACTGAGGAATTAGTGCCACATTGCAGAAAGTGCGGAAACGGTACTATTGGCCTATGATGAAGAGTAACGTGGTTAAAAAGGTGCATCAATGCGTGACTTGCCAACGTGTGAAGAGAAATATCACAAGGGCACCTTGGCAGGACGGAATTGTAGCCAACTTTCCTTTTGAAATTGAGGTCATGGATGTCGTGGGTCCCCTGGAGCGATCAAACCAAAGTGACAGGTTCATTTTAGTAATGACAGATTTATTTACATGTTACCGGACCAAATCGCGGAGACGATCGCAAAATCCTTTGTCAAAAAATTCGTCTGACGCTACGGGACTCCACAGCAAGTGGTTAGTGACAGAGGTTCCAATTTTACCTCTGAAGTCTTTAGCGAGGTATGTAGGAGCTTAATATCGCCCATAAGCTCACAACCGCTTATCGCCTAATGTCGAATAGGATCGCTGCACTAATACGCTCTGCGAGACCATTTCGGTGTTGTGATCACACTCATGAGGCCCTTCGGAGAGCCCATCTTTTCTCCTATACGGATTTGACCCGGAGATACCACGTGACGCGCACAAAGGTGAGGATAAGCACCTGACGAGCGAAGACAGAATGATGTATCGGTTACAACTGGTCAAAACTTCTGTACAGGCAAGGCAAGAGGTGAGTGAATACGACTGGGGAATAGAAAAGCCGGAGTGGCGCGCATTAATAAGAAATGGGCAAGTAGGAAGGTTCAGGTTGGCGACAAAGTGTGGTTGCTGCGTAAGGGAGGGTATAAGAAAAAATTTTCATTCCATTACGTGGGGCCACTGAAGAAGAAGTGGCCATTGAGGTCATTGAAGAAGTGTCGGTTATTAATTACCGAATAGCTGGAGAGGGTAATCACGACAAGGTCACAGTGCACATCGATCGGCTTAAGCTATGTGAAATTGAGGACAAGGGGCCGAGGCGAAGTAGGCCAAGGTCTGGAAATGGTAAGTCAGAACAGCGGGAAGGGGTTGAAAGCGAATCCGATGAGGAAGATGAGGTTAGGGTTCGTGCGGCGTTCTGCCATTGACAGGCCTCTATCGAGGGCTATAAGTTCTGTGGTAGCGATGGAGGCAGGGGTGGAATTACAAGACAGCTGTGGAGATGGGAATGAGAAACGCGAAGGTGGACAAGGGTATAATCTAAGGAGAAGACACCGCGTTGAGTACTCTAATATGAACAAAGGGTATGGGTCGCAGGGAGGGAGACATGGGCCGTCTTGACTAAGGAGTTATTGAACATATAGTAAGGATATGTTTAATATTTTTCGTCAGGTGTATGTGACATTCCATGTCAGCAGGGTTGTCACATGGCACCGGCGAAGACTACCATGCAATCTCTTGTAAATTAATTATTAGTTTTCTTTTTGTGTTTTGGATAACATATTTCCTCCCTTTCTTAATATTTATTGTAATTTTATACTGTTTTATTTGTTGTGTGTTTTATCTAAGTTTTTTTTGGTCTCTAGTTTTACTCTTAAAATATTGCTGATATTTTATTGCTTCGTGACGATCGCTGTTGCATCGAATTGTTAGCGCAGCAGGGGCCGTCTTTGTTTGGGACTGGAATTGTTTTCTCGGATTAGATTTCCGAGATCTATCCAGTCTCTCAACGGTTCATTGTTATTCTCTGTGAGTGTTAACGCGGAAAATCCGTATGTTGATATATGTAACTTGTGTTCTTATGTTTGGAGTTGTTGTGCAAGCATGTTGTTCGGTCGTGAGAAAAAACTGCGCACAAGCCTTGAGCTGAGACCGAACTTTCGATTTTACAAGAAGTCAATATTTTTCTCTCTTGTTCAAGTGGAACATTAAGATATGCAAGTGATATTTATCACTGCAATTGCACATTGGTTTATTGAAAACATTGGTAAAACCACTGCTGCCCTCGTTAATTGTGGATGCCTCGAGTATTGCTGCGCTGGACCATAAGGAGCTGTCACTGAAGGAATTATGCTGAACCAATAAGATGTCATCTTGGTGAGTGTGTTCCATTTTATTTTCTGACTTGCTCATCAAAACGAAACATTCTTAGTGCAGCTGTGCTTATCCTCTAATAATGTTCCATTAAAGTTCTTCCTCCATGAAGGTGTGACTGGGTCAGTGTGTGTTTGTTTGTTTTTTTCTCGTTGCGAGTTATGGTGTTCCTGTTGTTGGGTGGATGTAGTGGTATGGCAGTAAATGCGTAGGTGTGGTTTGTTGCGTTGTAAAAAATGGAAGTTGGCTTAAAGAGTTGAAATTGGCTGCGTGTGCGCTTTTAACCCATTTACGCCTAGTGTCCTATATGTAGTACACTCAGATTTTAATTAATTCTAAAGTTATACGCTGTCGCCCATAGATGGCGAGACTTGCACTGCATTTCCTAATGTTGATGTAATTCATATACAAGTTATTGTTTCGCTTGTTCCTTGTCAAGTGCATTTTTTTACATGTTGCTTCTGCAAATTTTCTGAAAATGGCTGACCAAGCGGTAGCATCACATTCAAGGTAAGAATTTATATAACTACTGATTGACAAGAAAGAATTACCTGCATAAATATCCTGTCGAAGACTTGTGTAAAACACTCATTACGTTAAGATATGTGATGGCAGCCTATTAGGCCTAGCAGATCACATACAAAATCACTGTCCTACATGTAGGACGCCAGGCAAATGTTTACAGTGGATTTACATGAGTATTCATCTGGCAACATTACCATTTTAGATCAAATACTGTGTATTTGTGTATATGTTATTTATGTTTATCTCATATACCTTCTGTTATATATTTTTGTATTTATGTTGCAGTAAAGAACAGTCATCATTTACAGTCAGAGGGTTTTACAAAAAAAATGTTCTCCCGAAAAGACTGCATGACATTTTATCGCGCATAGAAGATGGAGCAGATGATGATCTATATGGAGCAGGTCCGAGTAACGCTGTGGATATATTCATCAGTCCTCCAGAGAATGCAGCAGGTGTAATAACAGATGAATGTTCAGGTGAAGAGGACTCTGGAGGAACATTGAACAATCTTCCTGGTAGCATGCTACGCACTTCCATTATCACAGATTCAAGCAGTGATGAAGAGGCTACAGTCATATCCACAACGCGAATGGCAACCAGGCAAACTCCGCCTTTTGAAGATTCCAGTTCAGATGATGACGAGATTTTACAAATATCTGCTAAAAGGCATAAAACAGCAACAGTTATTCGTAAATGGAAGAAGAGGGACCTGAAACCTGCTTTTGATAACTGGTCTCAAAATAATACCATCATTGAAGATCTAAAGACTAAAAACTTGAAGCCATTTGAATTTTTTGAACTATTTTTCAATGATGAATTGATTGAACTCGCAGTTACTGAATCCAATCGATATGCATCACAACACAATGTTGCTCTCAATGTTACAAGTGATGAAATGAAGTGTTTTTTCGGAATTTTATTGCTAAGTGGCTACAACCAACTTCCCCGAAGAAGGATGTTTTGGGAACAGGCGCAAGATGTGCATTGTGAAGTTGTTGCAAATGGAATGAGGAGAGACCGTTTTGATTCCATATTCACGAATTTGCATTTTGCTGATAATACAAATCTCGATTCAAGTGATAAATATGCAAAACTGAGACCACTTTTCGATAAACTGAATGAATCCTATTTGAAATATTCTCCACTGCAAGAGCACTACAGTTTCGATGAATCCATGTGCGAATACTTTGGGAAGCACGGTTGCAAGAATGTATCAGAGGAAAGCCTATTCGCTTTGGATTCAAGATCTTTTGTGGAGCCACACCTCTTGGATATGCTGTATGAATAGATCCTTACCAGGGCAAAGCACCTAACATACAAGGTGGAAAAGAAAGGGTTCTCGGATTAGGTGGAGATTTGGTTATGAAATTTGCAAAAGTTTTGAATAGTCGCTATCCCCAACAGTATCATCTTTTCTTTGATAACTTTTTTACAAGTGTGAAGCTAGTGTCTGCTTTGAAGGATATCGGAGTGAAAGGCACTGGAACAATTCGAGACCACAGGACTGAAAGATGTCCTCTCCCTAAACCACAAGAAATGAAGAAAAGAGAAAGAGGGGCTTATGATTACAAAGTAGATGAAAGTCAGGAGATAATTGTTTGTCGTTGGAATGACAACAATGTGGTCACCATGTGTTCTAATTCGGTTGGTGTTATGCCGCTCAATCAAGCTACAAGGTATTCAGCTGAGCAGAAAAAGCGAATTCAAGTCAGCCAGCCTCAAGTTGTGAAGCAATACAATGAAAACATGGGAGGAGTAGACCGCATGGACCAAAACTTAAACAAATACCGAATATCTATTCGAGGGAAAAAATGGTACTCCTCTCTTATTACATATCTTTTGGACCAGGCACTAAACAATGCTTGGCTGTTGCATAAAATGTGCAACCCGAAGAAACCTCTGGACTTACTTGCATTTCGTCGTAGGGTAACAATGTATTATCTTGAAAGATATGGAGTCCCTCCCTCCCAAGGACAGAGAGGAAGACCTTCTCAGAAACCTTGTGAATCCCGATATGATGGCTACAATCATTTTGTGACCTCCCAAGAAAATCAGACAAGACGCGCACATTGTCACCAGAAAACAACTACTCGATGTGAAAAATGCAACAAGGGTGTCCATGTGAAGTGTTTTAAAGTTTATCACACTCCATAAACAAATAATCTGTATTGCTTATTATGTGCTAAATTTATGTCTAACAGTGCCTGGCGTCCTATATATAGGACGGGCCATATTTTCGGTTCTAATTAACATAAAAATTCCAGCAATTTTTTTTTTATGTTTTTACATCCTACTGAATAAAAATTTAAGATATGAAGTGTCAGTTTCTATTTTAACTACTTTCGGCATAAATGGGTTAATGGAGGGTTCGTGGTAGTAGATTTGTTATTGTTTGTTGGGAAAATGAGTGTTTGTTGTTATATAGTATTGATAAGTCTAATAATGGGAAAAGAGGTAACAATTGTGGCTGATGCTGAGCTTTGTTGGCCACGGTTGTTGCGGCTTTTTCCAGAAACCCGCTCCTAATAATAAAAAATGAGCGTTGTTTTTTTTGTTGAGAGAGAGCGTGTGCTTTGTTGCGCAGGGAAGCTCGAAGAAGACGGCTGACGCGCGGTGTTCGACGCTCCGCAGTTTTTCTGTTTGTTTCTAAAAGAATTATGAAGAAAACGGTATTCCACCGTTTGTGCTCAATAAAAATGTGCGCAGCGATTCTTTTTTGTATAGCTATTAAGGAAGTTTCGTCGCCAGCGAGCGTTTCTATAGAGGAAATGGAACGCAGTCCGTTTCACATTAATGGAGTTCCTACTAAGTTAAGAAAATCGTCGTTGGATGCAACTTGCGATTGGTGAGATCTCTCCATTTATTCCTCCTTGTCTCAATGATATACATAGTTATAACGAGACGTATGGAATTGGTCCGATGCTCCCCCCCAGTTGTGCGTTTTGCGCTTCTAATCGTCCCAAACGAACGAAGGTCACGTGATTGGTGACATCGCTATTAAAGCGAAGAGAACTAACTTTCTAAGTTTGCATGAGTTGTTGGTTGTCTGATGCCAACCAGAGAGACAATTTTTTTGAGTTAAAACCTTTAAGTCCTGTTAATGTTTATTCTATTTTGGTTTAAACGATTGGTTGCCAATGCATGAGGGTTATGTTAGAGGGGCATGGGCGTTAACAGCTGTTGTTTGAGTTGTAAAGCATAGGAAGCAAAGGTTACCAAAGCGAGGGGTACAGGAAGCATATTTGTGCGTACATTAGCTGTTAATCGGGGTTTCTGCTCTCCTCCTCTCCCGTTGTTCAGGAGACTTCGTTTTAAAGAAGCCTCTGAACAGGAATTTGCATAGAAAAAGGGGAGCGTGACGCTTTCCATGCGTTCCTGTATTCCGATGTGAAAGCTTACCAAACGTACCTTTGTACAACGCAACGCAGTTGGGTACCATGAAATCATGTGTTGGGTACCATAAGTTGTTTAATTAGAACCGAGTTTCTCAAATGTTGATGCATAATTGCAAAGGTGTTTTTTGTATAGCTCGTAAATTACAAATTGTTCACTATTTTCTGTGATTATCAATTTTGTTTATCGGGGCCCCCATTTATTTATGTATTCATGTAATTGACTTATATTAATATGCAAATTAAATATTGCTGTCTTGTTTCCACCGCACGCCTATTCTTTGGCTAGTCAACCACCTCCCCTCCGCGAGTCATTAAAAACCCGCTCCTGGCGCGCGTGGGCTTGGTTCTTTGTTATTGGGGGTATCTTTGGGTCCCCCCCCCACCCACGCCTCAGGGCACAAAGGAAGTAGTGCATGCGTAGGAGCTGCGTGAGCGTAACTGGCCCTGCCCGATTGTGAATGTCCCTGTGTGAGACTAGAACTGGGATAAGTGAAACAAGAACCTTTTTTGTTTGCTCTGGCTTAGAGTTGCGTGTCTGTTAGATTTAATAGTGTTGAATTTTAAGGGTAAAGATTCATGGAGCCGGCCCTGAGTCCCAGATTGGCAAATGGCACTCTGTAGTGCAGATGCGATGACATGATTGAGCTCACCCGTGGCGATTTCAGTGTTCCCTCTATATAAGTCTGTTGGCGCCAGAGAAATCACAGTTCATAGTGTGCTCGCTATGACTCCCTGGGGAGATTACTGTGATCCTCCCCTGCATCACTGCATTTCCAGTATAGGTTAAAAGGACCACACGACATGTTCACACGTTGATTTTGTTCATTGTCGCAGTAGATGGCATTTCTGACTGCTAGTTGTATTCGTGCGAAGTTGTCATGTGAATGAGCGCGCGTCTTGTTGTGCGACAGGGTGTAGCCGGGCTGCTAGTTTAGCGTTTATGGGGCAAGTTTCAGAGCCAGCTCAAAGAAGGTAGTCATTATGATTTTAGGTGTATCTAAATTAAGAGTTTGGCGATGTATAGAATATAGTTCGGTAAGTGCTTAATTGCGGGACCCCTCACGTTTAAATACCCATAACTATTGAGAGGTTATAAAGTTGATTGTCTTTGAAGAGTTGTAACCCGATGTTTACTGTTGTTTTCTAGGATAATATCCAGATTCGAATAAATGTAACTGATGTTTATTAATTAGTAATTAAAGGGAGAATTTATAGTAACTATTGCGTTCTGTTTTTAATAAATACATTTCCTCATTATCAGTCCCGAACCCTTGACGTTTGCCCTACCCGACGATAATCTGTTGCGTTTATAATATAGAGAAGGGGGCGTCACATTTGACGCTGGAACAGGGACCGATAGTCCGGAGATTACGGATATTCGAGGGAGTATATTTACTCCGTGAATTTACAAGAAATTGAGCGGGTGTTTGGGTATTTAGATGGGCTGGGCTGTCCTGGTTGTGGGAGGTTGTAGAGAGAGCTGTTGTGGAGATCATGCCTGGTAATGAGGCAGCAGCAGCTGCGCCTGAATTGGCAGGGTATACACGGGCTGTCCTCACCATTATCGGGGAGGACGGAGAAATTAGTATTTCCGCCTTCCTGGCACGTGTGGAGGACATGGCGGAGATTGGCCACTGGAAAAGGTAAAGCTCACGGTATTGAGGTCGAAATTAAAGGGAAACTCTGGTAAGCTCTCAACCGATCACGAGCTTTTCGACATTGCCGATTACGCCCGGCTGCGAGCACGCCTCGAACAGTTGTTTGGACGAGGCAAAATCACTCGGGATATCAGCAAGGAATTCCACGACACTGTTCAGCACCCCACTGAGTCTGTTTCTTCTTTTTGCAGACAGGTTGGAAATTGCAATGGAACGGTTCATGGGGGCCCATCCCGAGTGGGAGACCAGTCAAGACAAGATTTTGCTACAAAGATTCAGCAATGATTGTCTATTGGCACATAAGCAAATCCTACTGGCAACTTATCCTCCCACTTTTCCGGAAACTGTAATCGCCACCCTCAAAAGAGGAGTTTGAAAAGAGGAGCAAGGGGGTCACAAATGTGGCCAAAACCGGGGAAAGCGCTTGTGGTACGGAATCAATTGCGCATCAAAACAAAGGGGCCGTCGTGGGGGGGGGGGGGGTTGGAGAGGCGCAGAAGCACCAGGCTTCATTGTGATGGTGTGGACCCACATTGAAGCGTCTGGAGGAGGCGTTAGTGAGTCTCACCCAGTCGATGGCTCAACTGAGGTCTGACTTTGACAAAAGCCAGTCTACTGTAGTTGGGACCGGAGGTTTCGCTGTGGACAGCCCGGTCATTATGCCCAAAGTTGTCCCCAGCAGGCGCTGAAACCTCGGAATGTCAACCCGGCAACTCTATAACCGAACCCTTGGAATACATCGAGGGCGGGCTCGGCATCACCAAGGTGGATCTCCAGGGGCAGCCTGTGTCTATGTTGATTGACACGGCTCCTAGGTATTAATGGTGGACTCTGAGGTCTGCAGACAGATTTCTAACGCCCCCTGACACCCAGTAAACATGACTATACGCGGTGTGGATGGCAGTTGCTTGACTATCGACCAGGGGTTCATACTGAATATCAGCATCCAAGGCCGTCATATGGGAGCTCGAACGTTTATGCTTCACTCGTTCACGGACCACCCATATGATGGTATCTTGGGGATGGATGTGTTGCGAGTGCTGACATTCCAGTGTCCAGCCACTATGGCAGTCTGTTCTGTAGATATCTTTCCACCAGAGACTATCGTTGGTGCAGATGTAATGCTTGTGAGCCCAGGGGCTGGGAGAAATACGAAAATTCAAGAGACACATGTCGAAGAATGTAGCAGGTATTTAGGGAGGTCTCTGATGATGACCAACAGTTGATCATGCTGAGAGTGCCTGGGATCCCACAGAGATGTGCTGAACGTAGCCAGGCTCGATGGTTAGGGCCGTTTGTGATCCGAGCGTGGGACGACTATCGTTGGATCCAGGTGCGAGGGTTGAGATTTGGGGATGTTCGCTGGGTCCGTGAGGCCCAGGCCTGAGCCAGGTATATGGATGCTGGACCCAGTCTTAAGAGGAGATCTCAGCCCCCCTTGTGGAAGGCTGTGGAGGTGCTCTGACCGCTGGTAATGGAGATTCTGACAATCCCCAGAATAGTGAGTGGGGCAGAATTTGAGGACAAGGAGATCTTGCCTACTGAATCTGGAGGAGAGGTGGATGTGAGATTGTCCACCCCACTGACACTGCCCGATTGTGAACTGGGACAAGTGAAACAGTAGGAGAGGTGGATGTGAGATTGTCCACCCCACAGCCCTCGCAACACATCCATCCCCAGGACCACCATCATATGGGTGGTCCCTTTGTTTGCTCTGGCTTAGAGTTGTGTTAAATTTTAAGGTTAAAGATTCATGGAGCCGGGCAGGCAAATGGCACCCTGTAGCACCGACGCGATGAGTTTTGACTCATCCGTGGCAATCTGAGTGTTCCCTCGATATAAGTCTGTTGGTGCGTGCGTAACTCCTGCACTAAGAGCAGGGTGACGCAGAATCGTGTCTGCCAGGCAAGGGAAGCCACAGTTCATAGTCTGCTCGCTATAACCATAGAGAAGGAATAAATTTAGAGAATTTATTTCACCTCGCTGGCTCTACCGCGGACCGGGGGGGGGGGGGGGGGGGGTTACCGTGGTCCTCCTCTGCATCACTGCATTTCCAGTGTAGACTAAAGGACCACACGACGTGTTAGCACGTTGATTTCGATGATTGTTGCAGTAGAGGGCGTGTCTGACTGCTAGTTGTAGTAGTGCGAAGTTGTCACGTGAATGACTACGCATCTTGCTGCGCGACAGGGCGGACCCAGGCTGCTAGCTTAGCGTTAAAGGGGCAATTTTCAGGACCAGCTCACAGAAGGTAGTCATTATGATTTTAAGTGTATATAAGTTAAGACAGTTTGGTCGTGTACAGAATATAGTGTGGTAAGCGCTTAATTGAGGGGCCCCTTCTGTTTAAATACCTTTAATTACCGAGAGGTCATAAAGCAGATTGTCTTTGAAGAATTGTAACCCGATGTTTATTCTTGTTTTCGAGGATAAATGCTCGGATATGAATAAATGTAATTGATATTTATTAATTAGTAATTAAAGGGAGAATTTATAGTAACTGCTGCGTTCTGTTTTTAATAAATACACTTCCTCATTATTAGTCCCGAACCCTTGACGTCTGCCCCACCTGACAATAGTCTGTTGCGTTTATAATAAAGAGGAGGGGGAGGCGTGACAATTTGTAAGGGTGCGATAGTCCATGTTTCGACGAGTGCATGCGTGTTTAGAAGCAACAGGAGGATATTTCGAGCATTTATTATTAGTTTATGTGTGGATGAACTCCAATCACCTACGTTGTAAACTTTCATTAATAACTCGAAAGCGAAGGATTTTCGGACATATGTTTATATGAACTTTTTTTCTTGTTTTGGTGTAAGGAGCCTGTCCCCAAAGTTTGTAAAAGTATTTTTGAAACACCCGTATATTTTCGTTTGTTAATTAATATTTACATATTTTTTCTTAATTTTTATTTACATTCAGCTTAATAAAATACAATATTGTATACTAAATTAACAATGACAATAATGTAAGCATCAGAAGTAAAAAACTATTGTCAAAACCATTCTTAGATGTTTAAAAATCCAAAGAATTTTAGTTATTATAAAACTACTGAAGATGTCCGAAAGGACGAAAGTTAACCCTAGATAATAACCAAAAAAAGACATTGTAAATGTACGTTATTCTAATCATTTAATATCTACATAAAATAGGGCGATTCAAAATGATGTCCGGCATTTCAAAATTTTAGTATGCATTTATTTTATAAGAAACTAACCAGAGCGGGTTTAAAATGCAGGAAAACTCAAATATTTATTGAGTCTAGCATTACAAATGTTCTGTGGTTCCCTCGAGTCACCCGGACAATGTCAAGACGATAGAAAATCTCATCCCAAAATCCTTTCAGCGTGTCTGCTGTTACTAGTTCGAGAGCATTACGAATTCAATCGTCTCCTCAACACGCGCCACAAAGTTGTTTGTGGAAGTTGCAGTTCACGACTAGCTTTACGGGTTGATTTCTGCGGGCTGCGGGTTTACGTGGCCCTTATTGCTTCTACCTTTTCTTCACTTGCACGTGGCTCCCGTGTTTTTGCGTTTACAAAGACACCCAGTGCCCATAAATTAATCATACCACTTACGGATGCCTTTGTCAGGAGGGCAGTCTTTGTGAAATTGCCTACGAAATGCCCACTGGACTAAAATTATAGTTTGTTTTTTGCATACCCAAGACGCAATATGGCTTTTCATTCACAGCCGCCATCTTTACTTTTATCGCGACACTAGCGCCACCACAGCTGCCAATTGAGGGAAGGTTAAAATCTTTAAACCCGGTCTGGTAAGTTTTTTTTATAAAATAAATGCTTCTAGTATCTAGTACAGAGGGTAGATTATAAATATACTTCCTACGAGGGAGTTTTGCGCCATTCCAGTAAATATCGACTGCTACGAGATGACAGTAGCAGCCGGGACCGACGGCTTAACGTGCCCTCCGAAGCACGGGGGGTTTCATGATGGAATAGCTGCTGGCGGACAAACAAACCAGTGGCTGTACCAACTGCTGGAAAACCAGCTATGGTCACTTGGCAAATGGGTCAGACTAAAGTCCTCCAACAGCCGTGCCCCAAATAGCTGTCCCGCCAGCAGTGGTCCTCAAGCCCTGGCCGTCACCCAGCCAGCAGCTGGCCGCGCCTGAAGTTGCTGAACTCCATCGATTGGCAAGCCAACCGACGAGACAACCAGGCCACGGCCACCCCCTTAAATAAATGCATAGTAAAATTTTGAAATGCCGGACATCATTTTGAATCACCCTGTAGTGCAGAAACAATGAATTTTGATTGTCTTTATTTACAATGTAATGTCGATAATGATTAATAAGACTATAATTTTTATAAGTATAATCCTCTTTGCTTTTCTTTCTTTAGGACATTGTACTGTTCCAAAGGTAACTATGAATTTGGAATTTCCCGAGTTATCAAAAGTTTAGAACCGTATAATAAAAAACTAGGCACTGACACATGGTTTTACGCAAAACGTTGTTTTCTGTCGTTAATTGAAAATCTTGCTAAACACATGATTACAGTGCGGGACTCGGTTCTGCAGGAGTGCATTCACTTTCTAGAACACTGCGAACGTAAGTCCATTCGTTTTTTACTCTCTCAATCTCATCTTTTTTCTTTCATTTATTGCAGTTTGATGACAGATTCCAAATTATTTTTTTATTATTTTTCGCAGTCTACGGGAGAAGTGTGAAAGTAGTGATTGAGCAACCTCTTGACGATACCCCCCTCCATCCAGGCAAGAATACGGTGACGTGCGAAGCCCGCGTTCTCAAGGCACTACTCTTAGAGTTGAACAACTGAGGTTGCCGTCCACACATTTGAAATGTTGCAATGAATTTACAGTAGACCACGTGAATATCATTTACTGGTGTATTTATGAGCAATAAAAACTTACTTTTATCTTTCATTAAAATTTTCTTTTTTTTTCGGAACAGGCGGATTTGTTTGTCAGGAGTTATGTAAATTCCGTAAAAGTATATCATGGCCATAGTTTCAGAGAGAAAATTTTTTATTGGAAGTAATTTCTGTAATTTTTAGGGGGGAAGGAAGAGCACGTTCACATACTTTACAGCGTTATTAATAGTAGAAATATTTTCTCTGAATCAATTAATAAATTGTTTTATAAAATAAGTAAAAATTACATTTACCTCTTAGGAATTACAAATAAACATGAACAAAGACCTTAATAAATCCGTAATTGGTCGTCGTTAATAAATCAGTAAGCATAAAACAAAATTGCTTACTTTTTGAAGGAATGAGATCCGAAACCTGGTAAATGCAACGACCGAAGGAAGCCTACTAGTGTTTGCCACCCACCCACTCTTCACAGGTTTCCATCTATTGTTTAATTTCTATTTTCGTTTGCTGGCTAATGACCCTTAGGACACTTTTCCCTTCCTTTCATTCAGGAAAAAAATGCACCGATTAATTAATTAATTTTTATTTAAAAAAAAATTAAGTCTCGTATAAATTGATGAATTTTGATTAAATGTAAAGTAATAAAGTAACGAGTGAATCTTGGAGCTACGCTCCAACATTAGTTAATAATTAAAATATTTTAACGAAAAGAAAAATTTCTGTGAACCAGAGGCATCAGCTTAATACTTGTGATCCCAGGCTCGATCCCCAGTTGCGGAATCTTTAGTTTTCCTTTAATTTTTCAAGCTTAATTAAAGGAATAAGTCTAGCGATGAGTGAAAGCTGAATTTCGTTTTCTTTACCTTTGATAACATACGACTTAAAATACAAGCATGTTGATAGAAATTAATTGAAATCTGCTAGTTATACAAAGAAATTAAAAAATCTTCACATTTGCATTCGTATATATTTTTATTAAGATAAAGAGAGAAACAGATATTTAGAACAAAAAATAACATTTCAAGTGACACTGATAAAGGTCTCTATCGTATAATAAATACTACTGCTAAAGTCTAATTGAAAACACCATTACTTAACTGATCACATCAAGACGGACTGAAATTTTCTATCATTTGTGAAAGTCACTTAAAAAATTGTACAAACATATCGTATGGGAAAACGTATTCACAACACAGCCAATACTGGAAACTACAAAGCGCCTGAAAAAGATTTTTGGGTGATTCAACCTCTCCTTTTCCCCCGTCTCACAGCACTTTGGTCGCAAGCAGTTCATCATACCGCTACTCGCTCTGTCATTGCTTTTACGTTTCGTGCAGCCGTCCTTGCTGGGACACAAAGGGTTGACGAATTGTGCCGCGGATGAGAAGAAGGTCAAAGAGAGGTCGGCGGGGAGAAGAGGGAAAGGCGAAGGTAATCCGAATTGGTTGAACTGTATACGCTTATATGAAACACTTGCTTGATGGAATGAATAGGAAATTGGAAAGAAACTAGGCGGGTGAAGGGGGTAGGAAATTATGAATGTTAATTTACCCTCCCTTCCTTTCCCCTCCCTTCCCTCCCCCCTCTCTTGTGTGTGTATGAATATATTTAATGCTTTTCTTTGTCTTTGCTGTCTTATCTTCTCCCGCTATCTTCTCACTTCTTACATGAGAATGCATTTCCCTTTCTCTGCCCATGGATTGTTCTTTTTGTCGGGCGCGTGAATGAGAGGGTCGTTTCGCTCGTTCTCTTCAATGTATTCCCGCAACCTGGAATTGTAAGAAAGAAAAAAAGAAAGAAAAATCAAGGCTGTAATCGTTAAAATTTTGAAGTGCTTTAACTTTATTTAGGCTAATATCGCTTTTGATCTCCTGTTTTAATGTATTTAAATCAAAATAAAAAAAAACTGCTATTATGAAAATGGGGGGGGGGGGGGACGCATTAAATGAAAAATTAGGTTTGAATCGTATTTTATTCAATTTCTAGAAATTTAATGTAGAGTTTGGCTTAATTTTTTTATGGCTTCGTGCATCTTTCATTCGTGAAATAGACGAGACTCCATTTTTCTTCATTTCTACAATTTTTGATATTTAAACAGTACATAGAGATATCTTTTCTTAAAATTTATTTTACAAATTCAAAAATCCGTTACATAAACTTTGACTTTTTTCTATGTTGTTGCCAAAATTCTTCATAATGTATAAAGAAAGGAGGATAGAGGAAGGATAAGGGGTGGGGTGAAAATGTCGTAATTGTCTCGCAGCCGTTGCGAAAAAGCACCTCCTTGACGGGGCTTCTCTGCTCTGCTGTTCTGTTAAACAGACAAACGATACGCGTAATTAGAATATTGAATGGAAGGCAACAGAAGGATCAGTTGTTCTTTCTCTTTCCTGTTCTCTATGAAAATGAGAAACAAGTCGGTCAGCACGTTAGAATCATTCTGGAGATGACAAATTAAAAGTGAAAGAACACTCGGGGCTCTTCTCTAATCGGTTCGCCACCAATGGAGTAGGTTGATACCATTTAAATCGTAAATATTTGTATAACGGCTTTGCGATAATATATCGTAAATATAATTTTGTCGCAGACTCTGGGGGGGAAGCAACATCGGCGTCAACCATTAGTTCTTGCTGCCATTGCAACTCATCATGGTGGAACATGGCCATCGATCGTTGCTCTTCTTGCCTTCCCCATTTTTACTATTTGTCTCCTTCTCATAGGAGACATAATTAATTAAAATTATGCATTGAATATTCAACATAACGATTTAATGTTATTTTTTATGAAAAATAATTTAAACATTTGAAATTAAAAGTTTGTTCACCTTACCAATTTAATTCCCTCTCTCTCTCTCTCTCTCTCTCTCTCTCTCTCTCTCTCTCTCTCTCTCTCTCTCTCT
>JAHWFO010010522.1:498944-511537 GCA_023313115.1 Rhysida immarginata
TCTCTCTCTCTCTCTCTCTCTCTCTCTCTCTCTCTCTCTCTCTCTCTTAGCTGTTGATTTTAACTCATTTAGTAATATATTTGGCTCGGGAATAAAGCCATATCAAGTGAAGTGAGTAAAACTTTTAAATGAGAATAAGAATCAATTACCTTATGACTGGGTAATACCCATATAGAGTAAAGAACGCGATGAAAACAATCAGTTCCCACAATATCATTTATTTCATGACTGAAATAAATAATATTGTGGGAAATGATTGTTTTCATCGCAGTCTTTAGTATAGTTAAATTTTATCTGCATTTGAGGAGAACGAAGAATATATTATTTGATATAATGATTATTCTGTTGGAAGGTAAAACGCGCTTAATGGAGGTAGATGCAGGGAGACAGAGAGCGAGAGCGAGGACAGATAATATACTTACGCCTGAATAGATTTAGAGAGCGGCCATCGTTCCATCTGAGCCTGATATTTCATGTTCTCAATTTGCTTCTTTAAGGTATCCTTGTCCATAATGTGCCACCGAGTAAAATGGCGTCAGAGCAATGTAAAAGAAACTTTCACACACGTTTCTCGCAGGAGCTTTTATCTCCCTTTTCTATTTCACTCTCGTTTCTCTCGGTGATTAATGGAGAATACGTTCTCACCATAGCCACGCCTCTTGTGTCTGACATCACGCGGCCTAGAACCAATGACGTTTCAGTAGAGGAGAGGGGTAGGCACAAGAATAACGTTGCGTGTTCGAGTTTCATCGGCGTGTTCATTGTGGGGATTTGTTTTC
Organism: Rhysida immarginata; assembly: GCA_023313115.1. NCBI lineage: Eukaryota > Metazoa > Arthropoda > Chilopoda > Scolopendromorpha > Scolopendridae > Rhysida > Rhysida immarginata. The sequence goes on from JAHWFO010010522.1 coordinate 499,724, forward strand.
GAGTAGATTTTATATATCTACATAAACGTCTTTGCTCGCATAAGGCAACCACGCTCGACCAATTACACTGGCCAACAAAATTTAAGATGTTTCTTGTGACAAAATGAAAGTGGGTGATTTTTGGTAGTGTTTTTTCTGCTGATTACGAATATAATTTTTAAATTTCTCTAGCACGCACAGCTTTCTTGTTTTAAATTGAAACATTTTTAAATCATTCGGTGTTTTGGGCCTGGTAAATTTCCTTGCGGCCCCAAAATATGGATACTTTAACAATGTAGCCGCTTTTCTTCACTCCCATTACTTCAACATAGAAGTCTCGATGTGCATAACTTGGAAACTTGACGTGATAGAAAAAATCTAAAAACAGATTCGGATTCTACCTACAAATTACTACTAAGAATACTTTGTGTGGTGTTAGTCACAAAATGTGTGTTAACTAGTGTTATCTGAAGTCTTATTGGGCTAATATTTTTATCCTTTTCCCATTTTCCTTGAGGGAAATCACTATGATATTGAAATATATAATTAAATAGCAATTTGACTTCACTTCTACTTGAAGGTCGATTCTTTTAAAGAAAACTGGATTTAACCCTTCGTACAAATGCGTTGATTACGAAAGGATCTTTGGTTAATAATATCGCTATTAATTAATTAACTCCGCAGTCATTGCAAACAGAATTTTCAAGTCTGCCCTTTTAAGTAGGATTTCCTGGGGATGTAAGAGAACATGTAGATAAAATGAGCGCAATAATAGGTCGAGTCACGGCAAGTAATCCCTTATTCCCTTTTGCTGTCCTCTTCAGCCTGCTCTTATCTGAGATATTAGCTATTAAAAACCTATCCATATTTCTGTCTGATAAAAGGAAGTCGAAACGAATAATTTTTATAGTCAAATGAAAGATTTCCGTGCGTTTGTGGATTTTCCCGGGTCCGATTTATTTTCTCTATTTAGGTCCGTCTTTTCTTTTCAAATTTTACATTTTCATTAATTACATTACATACTCAAGGCCTTTTTCCACAATTTTAATTAATATCGGGTTTGTATAACCTTTCGTTGCTTTTTTGCCATAGCCATGGAAATATTAAAAACGTTTAAAAACTAATGTCCCTGCTTATCCCTTACTTAGGATAAAATTCCTGGTTCTTGCTTCTGCTGTAAATTTTCTTAGCGCACATAAATAAGTTATTTACTGTTGCTAGAGAGAATGGTTCTGAATGTTTTGTATAGTGTTAAAGGTCAAGTGACATGGATTTTGACTTATTGATTTTATGGTGTCATATTAAAGAAGACAACGAAAAAAAAAATGTGTATAGTAATTAATAATCATTTCCTTAATTTATTATTTTATTTTATTAATTTTAGGAGGACTTTTGCAAGGGAGCGCCGTAACATTTTACTTCGGTAATCTCCGTAAATTTTCCGGGACTGACGTCAAGAATACTTTGGGACGATCGGTAAAACTTAAATGTGTGTAAAATTGGAAGTCAATATCTCGTTTCCCTCATTACTTTAATGCAAACAATCGAAATAATTTAAGTAAACTGAGGCCTCAAATATATTATCCATCAAATTATTCTAAATTTGAAGATATAATTTGAAATTTTAAATACAGAAAAAAAAAAAATCTATCGTATATTTATAATGCAACAGCAGCAAAGGCGCGTTCACTTTTCAAATGCATCGGTTTATTTCTTAAGATTAATTTGTCGGGGGGGGCTGGAGGAGGCACGGGAAATCGTTTGACATCGAATATCTTTAAATTAAATCTCAAAAAAAATTTTCTTGTAAAAAAATGAAAACAGTGAAAACCTGTAATCCACAAGGAGGAAAAAGGAGGTATAAAATTGACAAAAATTAATATCAAAACTGTAAATGTTTTATCAGAGTTTCGTCAGAGCCCATTTCTGCGATCGGCGGATTTCTTGCTAGCGGCCATCAACTCTTACACACACACATGAAGCCCATTATTGTTTACAGTGTATTTTGTTTTATTCACATGCATCTAAAACTTCTGTATGATAAGTGATAAGAATTTTTATATACTTTATTTTTCTTTACTTGAAATTAGTTTGGGTAAGAGTGTTTTAGCGGTGTATGATCAACCTAAGTGAAGGCCTTTTTAAGCGCGCTTCATTTAATCGACTGAATATCATAATTAAAAATATAGAATTTATTGACTGCAAATTCCATTTTTATGCGAACTTTTGCAAATATTGTAATTAGTATTTTCAAATTTAGGAAAAAGTTTGGTAAAATTCTATTCCTTTGACTTCGAAGCTGTCCATAGATATACTGCATTTTCGAATTGCAGCACATAAAAACCGTCTATCCGTTGTCAAATGGTATTGTTCTATCCAACGATATGAAATGAGTCACAGGGTGCTCATGACCTATTCAAGGATGGCGCCACCGTTCCACCATCTTGCCACTGGCAAAAGCTTAGTAAGGCTGCATTATCTGTATTGAGTTTTTTAAGCATCAAACTACTTCATAGTTATTTATTCACCTGGAGAACTTGTACTAAATTTAGATATGTATAACATAATTAATACTGTGGCATTATAGATCTGACTACTATTACTCTTATTTAAATAATTATCTTTCAAAAACAAAAATATCAAGTGCAAGTTATGTTTAACAATTGGATTGATCAGCTAACCAATTCTAGCAGTATACAAGCTGATATAAAGTACGATTTTCAGTACTAGATAGAGAATTTTACACTCAAAGTTCTTTACACAATTGAATAGTTTCTTGTAGTTTATAGTATTATAGTATAAATGCTTCTCGCAGTTTTCCTGATTTAGGAAATCTATCACGGAATCAATGCAAACGATTGTTATTTACTCATATATCGATAGGAAGAATAGCATTAGAAATATGCAATTTAGAAACAATCTACTTACTGGTGAAAACTAATCCCGACAGAATTTTATCCTGGCGGTTAGTACAATCGTGTGCCGAACATGACACAGGCGTTTTAGTCATTTATTCCAGTAATTTTACACATTTCTTCTCGCTCATATGTGGCTGCAATGAGTCCAATGCTTTTTTCTGCCTGTGGCAAGATGGCTGCTGAGTAACTTCCGGTTTCTGCTCAGTAAATGGCGTTTTCCTATGGCCATGAGCGCTCTAGCTATAATAGCGCGTTCGACTGGATGCTCCGAAGAGCAAACAAATTGAGAGCAAGCACGTGATCTGCCCACAGCGAGCAAGTAGATTGCTCCGGGCGAGGCGAACGTTTTCGTGTGTGTGATCCTGCTCCTCGAGCACGTGTGAGATTGAGCAAGCATGGCGGCAGCAAATAACGAAACCTTGGTAATCAGTGACGAAGAATTTAGGTCTTTTTTTTCTGACGAACATATCGATTTATACCGTCCAGTTAAAATACACTCTATTCCTCCTCCTCAGTTGATGAATCACTCGATGAAGAATCGCTTTCAAGCAATTCAACAAGAACTCCGACATTAAAGTCCGCCCTTACAGTTCGCTAATCGCTATAATCTGTCCGCTCGTTTACTCCGTTTGCTCTGTCCTTTTGCCAAGAGTAGCCAGATCGATCTGTCGAGCAGAGAGAGCAGCGAGAAAAACGCAGAGCAGGTTGCTCCACTTGCTCTGAATCTCCCAGCAAAACGCAATCGGGTTGAACAGATCGCTCCTGAGTGCTCGAGAGCAGCCAGTCGAACGCGCTATTATCTTCCCTACTCTGAGGAAATGAGTAGATCGCGTATGTGGCCGCCATCTTTGGGGCAATTTGAAGGCGGCGAAAAGTGGAACTAATCTCTATTGTTAGTGTAGGCGCCATTACTGTGGTTGGCAGAAAAACATCGCCAGCCAAAGCGCCATTTACTCTATATATCCGCTTTGTCGCCAGCTGCGAAAGCACCCCCCCCCCCACCAACGTTGTGCTTGTAGCCTGAAATTTCTTAAGCGACCTCTCCCAAATTTAGATGCTTTTTAATAAATGCGGTATATAATTTCATAAATACCTCTAAACAATCATTCTGGTATCACTGAAAGACGGTAACATGGTTGAATATCGACATCTTTTATGTATCAACAACCACGACTATGATTTTTGCATGAGAAAAACATTCTATGACGCAGAAAGATAAAAACCCACCTGTGAAAGGTGAGTGGTGAATCTTTAATAAATCTATTACTACAATTTAAAGCTGGACAAGAAATCGGCATTGAGTTTTACTGTGTTTGTCTACGCAAACTTCAAACGTAAACATACGATGAAGGCTAATTTTTGTCAACCAAATCAATGGCCGACAGGCTTTCAAATGGGGACGCGTTGGTGGCGCTGAAAGCAGCTCATGAGTAGAGTCCCTGTAAGTTTTACTTACAGGAACTCTACTCATGAGTAAAGTTCTTGGCGGCAGCCATTTTTGTGCAAAGCATAAAGTTGCAACTTGTAAGATCTTTCTTTTTTCCCTGCATTTTTATGTTATTTTATTTTTATTGCAATTTGGCATCATTATTAAGTTATATTGGTCTACTCCAAATATTAATAATGCTGGCTATATCTTATTCTTAATTATTTCATATTTGCAAGGCATATTTATAAATAAACAATAAAAATTAAATTTAAAACATACATTTGTTTCTCAACTTTAGTGTAAACATGGATGAAAGAAACAGGGTGGACGACTCCTATGAGTCGTGCGTGAGTTTTTTTTCAGTGGCGCCCTCTGGATCCTTAAGTGAAAAATACCGAAACGTTTGGTTTCGCTTCGCATGGTTTCTGTTTACACAGCTATTAGAGGAGAAAAGCATGGCCGCCTATCGCAAAAATATTACGTATTTCTTTGAGTTCTTTTGAATTTTTTTGTATTAAAATATTTTTTATTATTTTATTGAATTAGTTAATTGAAATGTTAAGTTTTGGAGTTAAAATGTAATTAAAATTACATACGATTCTTTTAACAAGTTAATTATATACGTATAAAGTTTTGCTTTAAAAATTATATTTAAAATTACATTAAAAGATGGAAAAGATTTCTTCATTAAATCATAACTGTACACATGATCTACATATATATTATAAGTTTTAAAGAAATCGCAGCTGTTTCTGGTCTCCAAGCAATATGTCAACAATAACCATGAGCCTATGGACAGCTTTTCCTCTTCTCCCTAAGCAGACGACAGATGCTAGTTTGCATGCAAAAATCCAGATGTCGCTCTGAAATCAAACTTGCTGGGGAAGTATAGGGAGTCGTCCATCCTGTTTCTTACATCCATGGTGTAAACTTTTTAAAAATAAGGAAATTAATTTATAATGGAAGTGGAATTTGGATGAACAATTTTTTAATAATAATTTTTTCTTTTGGAAATAATGGCTGATAGAAAAAAATTTTGTAACATCAGGATTAAGTAAAATTCTTCAAGATATCAATCTGTAAATATTTTGTTTGTAATCAGCTGTATGTTGAAAACACCAATAGTTTAGTAGGATAGGTTTTTTTTTTAAGGAGACTACTTGTGTGAAATTAACAATTCATGGTGTGAGACAGTCATGATGCAATATTGCCTCGATGGATGGATGTATCACGTATGCTGTACATGTATATGATTTATTTTTGCCCATTTGGATATTATCAAAATTGTTTTCCATCAGAAAAAAATTTTCATTAAAAAAACGTTCATCCAAATTCCACTTTCTTTATAAATTAATTACCTTATTTTAAAAAGTTTACAAGCAAATGTATGCTTAAATTTAATTATCATTTATATACCTCAACTGTATTATATATTAAACAATACAAAGCAAAAAAAAATGCTACAAAAAGTATTAAACTACACCAAAGCAAAAGGAAATGCTAATAATTTACAAGTTTTATTTTTTTTTTGTTTTAAAATAACAAATAATTTTATAGAACGATTCAGATGACAATAAAAAGATATTGTTAGGAATATTGGTTATAAGCTCATGTTTATTAAGGAAATACACATTTTTTAAATTAGTTGTAAATTGTTTATAATTTTTCACCTTACATGTTTTATAGCATTTCTCATAACTAATGCGTTTCTAAATTAAATATATTTTAAATAACAGTTTTGTAGAGCCAATGCAATGAACAAACATTTTAAAAACTATAATAAACAACATAAAATGGCATACTAAAAGTGATTGAAAATATGAAATGCAGCATTACAATAGATCATGTTATGCTAATGCAATGTTATATAATGATTGTTGTAATTACATATATTAAGTTTATTCAAGGCAAGTTTTCTCACTTGTCTTATTTCAAGGCAAGTTTATTCCTTGTCTTATTTCAACTGTTTGAATAATAATGTTAATTGGTGATCAATATTAATTTAATTATAATAGAAAATTAAATTCAGATAAGAACTATAGATTTAACATGAAAACTGTGTTCAGTATATCTAAAATATCTTATGCATCCTAGCAGCATAACGATTTTGAAAATAATAAATGATTCATGTTATATAAAAATCATTTCCATTATTATTCACTGTCATTTATATTATATAAAAAATATCATTGCGTTTGCTTCACAACCTCGTTGATCCAGTTGCCACAATTGTTTTCGCCTAATTCTAAGCATCAATTTGTTCTATGTCTTCGTTTCGCTTTCCTGAAGGAATCGCAAATAATCTGTCTTTAACAGCCCCTCAGCATTCGACAGAAAAATATCCTGTCATTTTATTTTAGGAAAGAAAAAAAAAACATGGGAAAAAAACACGTTGGAAAAGCAAAAAGTTCATTACAAGCTAGCTTGACGCCTGCCTGAGCTTCCTCCTCTTTGCACAAAAATGGCGACGGATCATCACGTGACTTGGCTGAGCCAATCATTACGCCGCTTTGTCGGCAAATGAGGGGAAAAGAGTGACCATACTTTACCTATCTAGAACTTTGCTCATGAGCGATCTACTCTTTTCATATCGTTGGTTCTATCTGTTTGGAATTATTCTTTAAAAGAGATGCTCATTCCCTATATCGTTACAATCAATTCAAATAGAATGAAGAAAAATGATACATAAATTATTCAGCTCCTCTTCATAAACCCCTGGCTCAGCTGACTTCTCTATCTAGATTATCCTTCATCTATTTCGCTCTCATTGAGCAGAATTTTGAAAAGAAGACCAAAAAAAAAAAAATTTTTCGTATCCCTTTTTTGATCAAATAATAAAAATTAATACTCTAAAAGGGTTTAAGTTGTAATTTTAATTGTTGTTTTTATCAGATTACACACTTATATCCTCATCCATTCCTGCTAATACCACAGATTACTTATTACACAGATGCGACAATCAATTGTTAGGAGTGGAAACTGGAGAGCTCATTGTTTTGACGTCATCGATTGTAGCAATGCCCCTGACGTTCGCTGGCTGCGCTACAATCGATGACTATACTAAATTATCCTATTTAATAAAAACCATGAGTCATGCAGTTTCAACCACATAAAAAAGTACAACACATCTTTTCGGAAATTTTTCATACAGAATTCTTTATTAGACATCTAAATACATGTAAGAACGAATGTTCTCAAACAGCGCACCCAGCGACTGCAATTTCCTCTTAAGCTCAATTTCGCTATGTCAATCAACAAGTCTCAGGACAATCTCTTAAGGTTGTTGGACTTGATATAAAGTATTCTTGACTTTCTTATGGCCAGCTATATGTTGGTTGCTCACGTGTTGACATTCCACATAATCATTAGATCTACTTTAACCAAAACGGTTTCACTAAGAACATTATTTATTTGGAAGCTTTGCATTAACTAATTCCTTGTTTTGTATGGGTTTGTGTTTAACTTAATTTTTTTGCTTTGTTCAACAGAATAAATACTTTTAATTAAAAACTGTTCTTGACACGTTTTTTAATTAGTTTTCACTGTTTAGTTTTTAGTTAAAGCTTTTTTTTTTATTAAAACACAAGCAATGCCGGGTATTAAGGGTAGTTTTATATATAAAAATTATCTCGGTAGGACTTAGCAATGTCTAGATTTTGAAGTTCGAAATTTAAATTTTTTCTTGAAAACCGGGACTTTTTCTGATCGAACCGGGATTTTTTCTGATCGAACCCCATTAAGGCGAATCATACTATAAGATAAGGTGAGAAACTTGGATGCTATACGACGATAACGCAAATAAAACCACTCGAAATCAATTTTCACACAGGAGATTTTACTGGATAGAGCGATTCAGTTTCTGTTATCGCTATAAGAAGTGTACTTTCTATGTCGCCCACGCAATAAGATTTATTATAACAAAAATAAGGAGCGCAACGCTATCCGGGATTCAGTAGATTGTACTTTTGGGGTTTCAACCTAATTAAATAATTAAACAAAATTGGAACGTAAGTAATAATTAAAACTGGATTTAATTCTCCAAACATAAGCTAAAGATATTTATGAAAAAAAGGAAAAATTCCGCGACCTGGATTCGAACAAGGGACTACGGTTATCACGGCTACATGTTAATAATTCATAAACCTTTTTGTAGCTGACTGAATACGTGAAGTGACGAACAGAATGTGTCAATTCGACAGAGTGGCGAAACGATTCTGGGACGAAATGAACGTGACCATTTCAATGTAATTTGCTGAATCTGTCCAGTCTACTGAGACAAATCGATTCTGGGGCGTACGGATATAACTACTTGACTAAACGAACGGAAGGAGTCAAATTGACTTGTGTCAAAATGAATGTGACGATTTGAAGCATTGAAAAAAGTTTCAGACCAGATGATGTGTGTGACGAACTGATTTTTAACTTATTTATTTATTTATTTATTTATTTATTTATTTATTTATATGCATTCCAGATGGAATAAAGTATAATTAGGAAAGTAAACAGGAAAAATAATAAAAAACATAGAAAATTGTTGGGAATACATAAAATGTTTGTTAAAGTTCAGGACAGTATTTTATTATTTTTCAGAGTAGGTTAGTCATAGTCCATTTGTCCGTTGATATAATGTTCCGTGATCTTCGAAAATAGGGTAGTTCGGTTGGTAGTGGTAAATCTACTCAAGAATTCGAGCGAATAAATAGCGCTATTTATTATGAGCTTTAGCAAAAGACTACTTATAAAAATTCACGCTTGGACAGTACGTTTATCCGGTCGCCGTTTGCACGATTACTTGAAAACGGACTAACTGTTTCAAAGTCTTAGCTCGGCTGTATCAACTTTTCAAGCTTTTTCGTGGACCCCTTTTTCGAATTCACGCGCTAAAACAGTGACCGTAAAGAAAACCAAAATAATGGCATGTCATAGAACAATTGATTCGTCAGGAATGAATAAACTGCTACTTTCATGATCATCTTTTAAGCATTGTGACATGGGCACGCACACGTGAAACCGTTTTGTCCACAGAGGAATAAGAAACAGAGGGGAAACTCCCTATAGCCGCAAGGGAAACTTTTCTGAGATCACGTGACGAAAGTCAACCAATGAAATTTTCCTTAAAAACACTCATGGCTTCGCGGCGCTACTGTCGGTTTAATCATAATTACGTCATTTTCCCGCAAATGGATTGTTATATGACGTCATATAAATACGTTGCTTAACGTTCTTTTCATCGGAATTTTAAAAAAATTAATTCAAGTTAATTAAAAACTTTGAAAACCGGTTCTACGATGCAAGGTGGATTATCACAGATGAAAAGAAATTTTTATTGTATTACCAAGATTTTTTATTGATGGTCGCTGATTAACACGAGCATAGTGTTAGAGGGGAACTAATACTATGACACGAGCAACGGCGAGCTAATACAAACATGAGTGCTTCACATGAGTGATCACGTGACAAATCAAGAATTTTTTGTTTATGTAAATATTTTTTTATTTTTGAATACATATTTATGTATTTTAACATTATATAAGAATTAATACATAAACTGCGTTATTATTTTATTTATTATTTTCAAAATTGTGTCCTCACTAGCGCCACGAAACCAGTTTTGAAAAATGACGTTGTGATTTCCAATCACGTGGTAGAGTTTCCCATCTGTTTCTCTTCATCTGTGGTTTTGTCGAGGCTCGCTCAGGAACCAAATCATTCAATATTTGAGCAATAAAATAGACGTAAATTTGGAAAGAATTAAATGAATTTCCGTTATAATTTCCGTTACTAATAACTTAGCTAGACCTTAAATTTTCGAATTTATTATTACTTCTATGTCACAGGCAAAGCTCCTTGGAATATTTACTAGATTTTATTCTCATTTCATTTTGGAATTTTTTTTACTATTTATTAGAAGAAACGGCAGAATAATGCTATCATATTTTAATTGTTACTATTGTTTCAGAATAGTATATACATTTCAATTATCCAATTATATACAATTATTATAGATATAAAAAGCAAGAAAATAAAAACATTTTTTTATTAATATGCTTTCAGTGACTAAATTCGGCTAATGAAATTAGGAAATATCGTCAATATCCTGGGTTGTCAAATTTTTTATCATAATTATTAATACAAATCTGCATTAAAACTTATTTAACTATTATCAGCATAGAGACTGTAATAAAATTTAATTATTAGAAAGGATGTATTAATTTTCATGAACTCTGTTGATTTTTAAACCCTATTCAAAGTGAACGCACGAATCTTATTTTTAATAGCATCGCGAAAGGTTTCGGTTTCGACGAAATGCTGACAAACGCCATTAGATGGCAGCACGTTAAAATCCCCCTAGTTTGTGCGTGATGATGGGACCAGCTTTAACATGGAAGAGACTCACTCTCCCTTATGAGCTCTTGATTTCTTGTATTAGTATTGTCGTGTCATGTGTAAGCGAGGTTGAGAATAAAAATAGGTTTAACGACATTTCATGCTTAAATTCATCAATAGGAGCCGCTAATGAAAAAGCAGTAATACCAACTAAAGTTTCTGAAAGTGAAAGTTTCTCCGATGACGGGACAACAGGTGAGATGGCAAAAACCAGACTCCCACGGGAAATGGTAGACAAGTCCGTAGTCACAAGGTAAGTGATGCCAAGCGCTCATTGGCATCGCATAAATGCATGGATAATGAGCTGATTAAAGGGAATTATAAAAGAGTAGCAATGCAGACAGCAGAAGAACTTTAGAAAGTTTCCGCTACCGAGCCAGTCAGGGAAGCCAATGAGAGGTTCTAGGTGGAATGCAGAGAATTGCTCTGAGTGATTGGAAAAACTGCAGGAGAACGAGTACGGGAATGTCTTCAACAGAATCATACGAGCGGCAATACAGAGACATCGTTCTACAAAGGAGAACTGATGTAAGGCATTGCAGTTTAATTGATAATTCTATTAAGAAATCTTATCCTGTTGATAGACTGATATATACGAGAGAAGGGCGTGACACAAAAAACCCTGGAATACAATAAATAATAATTAAAAATGAAAATAAATAAACAATAATTAATAGATAATAAATAAAATCAAAATAAAAAGCTGACGTTTCGGATAGAGACTATCCTTTATCAAGCAAATAGGATGATTCTCTTAAAGCAAAGAGAATTTTAGAGAATTATCCTGAAATTATGAAAAGAGTACTTAAGGACGACTTTATATACAGGGTGATTCAAATCGTGTGTAAAACAATATAATGGGGTATTATAGAGGTCAAGGTAAACACAAAAAGTCCTATGAACATAGGTCCGAATTTGAACGATAACTGAGATATGAACAGAAATAAAAATGCCGCACCAACATCAACTAGTTAATAACTCAGGTTCTATAAAGCCTAGATTAATGAAATTTTGAGGAATAACAGGGTATATAAAACTGTGTATACTGTAACATTTGATCGAATTCCAGCAAGAAGTTTCCGAGTTATTCATTTGTGACCA
>JAHWFO010010522.1:521537-548744 GCA_023313115.1 Rhysida immarginata
TTTATTTTTTCCATATAATTTTTTTCGCTGATTATATCTTAATTATCATAGTTTTTAATTTTTATTTATTTTTGATTCAACACATTGTTCTGTTGTTTTTTTTTATTAACAGTGTCACACGTATTTAGCAATGATTTATTAACTTTTTCTCTTCTCTGACTAATTTGTGATTATTTACTACCTGGTAATCTGTTGTTGCAATTCGCACTCGTCTCTCGATGTCTTGAAGCAAAACTTGGCAATTCATCGCTTTGTATAGTCTAACAGTTGCCGTTTCTTCTGGTGATGAGCATGCATCTGCTGGAGCCGCCTAGGAACTTCGATGACTACTTAAATACTCACCACTTGCTCAGATTCTCAATATTCTGCTACCTCTCCATTATCTCCAGTTACTGATCGTTTTTAAAGATTTTCAAGAAAATGTTAAGTTCTAAGAACTATCATTTCTAAGAAATGCCCCAACAACAGGAATTCTATGCATTTTTACAAATTGTACCTTATTTATAAAGCACAACTTTGCCTTACATTGTTGGTCATGTGAAACTTCTTATTAACATGCACTGCCGACGTCATGAATATCGATTTCTTATCGATAATTATAACTTTTTCGAATCTGAGGTAGACCTTCCTCAAGCTTTGGAGATCAAGTTTGCAAAATTTCATCAAGCTCGGAATAAAACTGTAGATTTGTAGAAAAAACGAACCCACAAACCCACCAACCTACAAACAAAGAATCTTCTGTATACCATGTCTTTCAAAAGTTCCCGAACGCAGGAGGTGACTTTCTTTGCATAACGTGCTGTTGTGCATGCATGTTGAAGGGCTGGTAGACAGGAGCCACTGTCTCTCAACCTCTTTTTTTTTTTTTTTTTTTCAATCAATGGATGCTCTTCATCGTTACGAATCTCGCTATTTATTTTACATAAATGCAAATACGCGAATATGAGAGTGAAATAAAAGATTAAAGTAAAAAATAGAACTTTTATTTATAAAACCTACGGTATATGGTATTAAGCTTATACCGGCACAGTAACAGTTTAAAAAACGTTTATTGCATGAAAACAAACAAATGAAATACAGTATGCAAAAACGAGCAGAGATGGTTCTCCTTTGCGCGAGAGGGGATTTGACGTTGCACAATGCTGCCGACGAATTCTGTGCGCGACATCCTGACCACCCGAAGCCTTCAACAAGTACTCTTTCGACTTTGATGAAACGATTTCGAGAGACAGGATGTATTGCGGACAGACAATGGCAAGGTCGACCACGTACAGGGAGAAGTCCGCAAAAAACGGCGGTCTCTGTAGCAACAATTGGGGCTTGTAGCATACAATTGATGCGTGCCATTGCACATGCCCTTCGAATCAGCCACTCGTGGGTGTGGCGCATCTTGCATGGTTTGAAGTTCCACCCATTCAAGATGCAATTTCATCAAGAAATGACAGACGGTGACGAGGATCTTCGAGTGCAATTTTGCGAGATAGTGATGAACAGATGCCATGCAGATGCTGCGCTATCCCGTCATATTTGCTTCACTGACGAATGCTCGTTCACTTTGCATGGGGAAGTAAATCACCACAACTTCAGTTTCTGGTCCGACTGCTATCCACATTGGATGGGTGAAGGCCACACCAAGCATCCTCAGAGAGTAAACATCTGGGCAGGCAGTATGGGCACTAATCACATAGGCCCTTTTTTCTTTGACGAAACATTGCATGGCCATAAATACCATCAACTATTAGAAGACGAGGTTTGTACATCTGTTGCCAAAGCAGCAGGCATAAAAGACATCTGGTTCCAACCGGATGGGGCTCCTCCCCATTATGCCAGCTCTTTACGCCAGTATCTGGACGAAGTATTCCCTGACTACTGGATTGACAGAAGGGAGAGCAATGAGTGGTCGCCTCGATCCGCGGATCTTTCCCTGCTTGACTTTTTCTTATGGGGGTTTGTTAAGCACAGGGTCATTGAGACACGCCCTGCAAGCATTAACGTGGAGTAGGGTCATTGGAGACACGAACTGAAGAAAAGAAATAGGTAGGTGATGGCAAATATTCCTCAGGCATTCCTAATCAATGCCTGCAGTGCGTTTGAGCACTGACTAGCATATTGCCAAGAAGTGAACGGTGAACACTTTGATCAAATGGTGTAACTACATTTACGATTTCCTTATTTCCGCACAAGGTTTATTTTAGTTGGCCGAAGATTACTCCTGCTGTCATAGGTTAGGCTTTCCCTACATAGAGAAGGGGCTGTTCGGGAACTTTTGAAACACACAGTATATATAGACTAGCAGAAGCACCCCGTGTTGCCCGAGATAACTACAGACTTTCATGCTGCAGACACTCCGGTTGTTCAGCTGACTTTCCAGTTGTTCAGCTGCAGACTTTCCGCTTGTCTCTGAACAATAATCGTTCTTTACTTCACTGGCATTCCTTATATATGAATTTACATGCATCTTACGAACGATTACTAAACAGCACAATACAGTTTCCTTGTTGATTGAAGACGTGTGTTATCGGTGATGTCATAAACTGTCGCCCAAGACTGACGGGATCCTTATATTCAATCCAGTGGAAATGGAAGATGAACCTGCTGTCGCGTCTGAAAGGTTCTACACTGTTCAAAAACTCCAAACACACAAATCGTCTAAACATTCATTAGGGAGCTCAAGGAAGACATGTTTCTCTTTGCCTCCTCGAGAAAGAATGCCATATCTGTATCGAGCTATTATACTCATCTCTTGCTCATTGAAAAAATTCTTGGAAATGAATTTTCTATTGCCAAGGCAACAGAATAATCTATCATTGGATCATCTTGAAAATATTGTTGCACCATTACCACATCGGTTGCCATGGAAATATATGGTAGCAATATTTCTTCGGCGTTGATATGGAAATATATGGCAACAATTTTCTTCTTGGGTGGCAGTGGATGTACATGATCGTTTGTGTCTGTCGGGTATCCAATTCTAACAATCTGAGTGGGCTTACTCACTACTTGGTAATCTGTTGTTACAACTGCACTCTGCTCTCGATGTGTTGAAGCAAAACTTGGGCATTCATCACTTTGTGTGTTCTAACAGTCTACGTTTTTTCTGTTGACATGGTCAGAACTCGCTCACGACTCGCACATCACAGAGTGAAGAGAGACAGCTTCCTCTATCGTCTTTCCACTCTGTCGATAGTCTGCTAACTCTCCAATATCTCCAGTTAGTGCTCATTTTTAAAGATTTTCCAGAAAATGTTAAGTTCTAAAATTATCAATTCTAAGAAAAGCGCGAACATCAGGAATTCTATGCAATGTTACAAATTGAACCTTACTTATAAAGCAGAAAATATGCCTTGCCTTAAGCGTCAAAAGATACCTCTTATTAATATACCCTGCCATCATCATGAATTTCGATTTATTATCGATAATTATTATTTTTTCGAAATCTAAGGTAGACAGTGACCTTCCTCAAGCTTTGAAGGTCAAGTGTATAAAATTTCATCAAGATTGGAATAAAACTGTAGTCTTGAAGCAAAACTTGGCTACTGACCACTTTGTTTAGTCCAGCAGTAACATTTTCTACTGTTCATATGCTTCCATCGTCGAGGGCCGCCTAGAAACATCGATGACTACTTGATCCCTCACCACTGCCTCAGTTTCTCAATAGTCTGGTAACTCTCTTTTATCTCCATTAAATGCTCATTTTTAAAGGTTTCCAAGAAAGTGTTAATTTCTGAGAACTATCATTCCTAAGAAAAATCCCGAATAACAGTAATTCTATGCATTGTTATAAACGGAACCTTATTTATAAAGCACTAGCAGAGGATCCGGCGTTGCCCGGGATAATTACGCTTGTAGGTAAACAGAACAACCTCAAAAAGCTAAATTAAACCTCCAAATTGGTTAAATAATAACTCAATCACTACAATATAGAGCGAAGGGACTGTCCATTCTAAGAACAATCCGAAAGACAGGAATTTACCTCCTCACTGAAAAAATCCATTCTTGGTGATATACCGGGACTTGATTTACCGTAAAAAAAAAATTTTAAAGGCTCACAATGGATGGACCTCTCCAAGGATGCCTTCTAGTCCAAATAATTTTTTACTCACGTAATCTTACTTTAGATGTGCACTTGATGTTGTTGCAATTTCCTTTCTTCTTTCGATGTCTTGAAGCAAAAATTGGCCATTCATCACTTTGTGTGGTCTAGCGGTCGCCGATTCTTCTATTTACTTGCTTACCATTTGCTCAATACAGCACGGAGTTAAAGGAGTGCTTCCTCTATCGTCTTTCACTCATTATCTTCAGTTAATGATCATTTTTAAAGATTTTTAAGAAATTGTTAAGTACTAAGAATTCTCTTTTCTAAGAAAAGCCTGAATAACAGGAATTCTATGCATTGAATTCTATATTGCACAAACTTTGCCTTGCATTGTTGGTCATGAGACATATATTGTTGATCCTTGCATAGTGTTGGTGCATTGCGTGTTGACACCATTGTTGATACCTATTGTTGCACAAATTTTTATTTGCATTGTTGGTCATGAGATATTTCTCATTAATATGCCCTGCCATAACCATGAATATCGATTTTTTATCAATAATTATTTTTTTCGAAATCTGAGGTAGACAGTGACCTTCCTCATGCTTTGGAGGTCATGTATGCGAAATTTTATCAAGTTCGGAATAAAACTGTAGATTTGTATAAAAAACAAACAAACAAACAAACCCACAAACAAACAAACATCTTTCTTTATATATATAGATAGAAGACAACTTTGCCTTACATAGTTGGTCAAAGATATATATTGTTGGTCCATGCGTAGTGTTTGTGAATTACGTGTTCATACCATTGCTGATAACCATTATTGCACAAACTTTACCTTACAATCTTGGTCATGAGATACTTCCTATTAATATGCCCTGCCATCATCATGAATATCGATTTATTATCGATAATTATTTTTTTTTCGAAATCTGAGGTAGACACTGCTCTTCCTCATCCTTTGAAGGTCAAGTGTGCAAAATTTCATCAAGATCGGAATTAAACTGTATATTTGTATAAGAAACGAACCCACAAACCCACCCATCCACAAACGAACACTCCTCTTTATATACATAGACTAGCAGAGTCACCCGGGGTTGCCCAGGATAATTACAGTTGTAGATAAACAGAACAAACACAAGAAGATAAATAATGTTTCAGATTGGTTTTTCACTAATTCTACAGTTTCCTGCTGTAGATGAAGCTGTTGTTGAGATTTTGCTGAGGGCTGGAGAACTTTTTCTTTTCTCTGCCCAATACTCATTCATTCTTTGGTGGCATTACGATAGATATGAATTATTATAATAACGCTTTGAACGATTATTATAGAGCATAATAGTGTATGATTGTTAAGTTGAATAGACGAGTTCATGTATGCTTTGTTATCACTAACGTTGTCACTATCGCTCAAGCAAAAGGAATGCTTTCTCTGTCACCTTTTCGCTCTTTCTCAATCATCTGCTATTCTCTATTATCTGCAGTTATTGATGATTTTCAAGAAAATGATAACGTCTAAGAACTATAAATTCTAAGAAAAGTCCAAACAACAGGAATTCTATGTATTATTACAAATTGAAACTTATCCATATTACATCATCATTTTATGTTCATTGTTATAATTTTTGGAAAGATTGCTTTAACATTACATCATCATTCTGTGCTCATTGTTATTGGTGAATTGCGCGTTGATACCATTGTTGATGCGAACACAATGGGCCTATTGTTGCACAAACTTTGCCTTGCATTGTTGGTCATGAGATATATATTGTTGGTTCATGCAGTGTGTTTGTGAATTGCGTGCTGATATTCAAAATGTATTGGGATTTTTAGGAAATGTTTGAATCTGTTGTGCAACCAAATCATCCCGGTGATATTCCTGGCGTTGCTCGGCCTCTTTTTTGTTTAAATATTGCAATATCTGTATGTGAATATACTGTAAGAATGAACACCTAAAAACACTTAGAAATTATACAGTAAAAATTCATCATGAAAATTCGAAAAAATATTTGGGGTTATTTTCTATCTTGTATTTAGTTATTGCAATCCGTACTTTGCTCTCGATGTCTTGAAGCAAAACTGTTATCACTTTGTGTTGTTTAGCAGCCGCCGTTTCTTCTGTTGATACACTTGCATCATTGAGGGTCGCTTGGGAACTTTAATGACTACTTGATCCCCCACCACTTGCTCAGTCTGTT
Organism: Rhysida immarginata; assembly: GCA_023313115.1. Taxonomy (NCBI): domain Eukaryota; kingdom Metazoa; phylum Arthropoda; class Chilopoda; order Scolopendromorpha; family Scolopendridae; genus Rhysida; species Rhysida immarginata. The sequence continues at coordinate 527,772 of JAHWFO010010522.1, forward strand.
AACTCTCTATTTTCTCCAGTTACTGCTGATTTTTAAAGGTTTTCAAGAAAATGAGCAGTAAATGGAGATAATGGAGAGTTAGCAGAACATTGAGAAAGAGTGAAAAGTTGAATGAAGAAGCAGTCCCCTCGCTCGGCGCTGCTTTTGTTTCGCCAAGCCGCTACTGCAAATCCGTAAATAGTGAGCAAGTGTCAACAGTCATATCAACAGAAGAAACTTTGACTGATAGACAACACAAAATGATGAATGGCAAAATTTTGCTTTAAGAAATCGAGAGCAGAGTGCAGTTGCAAAAATAGCTTACTAATTATAGAATAACCCCACTGAGATTGTTGGGATTGCATATTCTTGGTCAGTTGCCTGTTGTTACCTATTATTAGGCAATGCACACAGGAACAAATGTTCTCCTTTCAGCACCTTAACAAATATTCAGACGTTTTGTTTGTTTGGAACTCTTGAACAGTGTAGAACACTCCAGAGATGATGGGAGCTTCCCTTTCCTCTTCCAGTGGGTTGGGTATATAAGGACGCTATTAGTCTTGGGCGGCAGTTTATGACATAACTGATAAGAAAGTGTATATCAACTCGACTCTTTAAATCAACAAACACACTGTTGTATAAATATAATGCATAGAGACCATAACACTGCCCGCACCGGCCTGAAGGATTGTACTCATGCATGCGGGGTCCATGCTTTCGTGCCGTTTCCGCCAGATTCTCACGCGGCCGTCTGCATGATGTAACTGGAATCGTGACTCGTCAGACCACATGATTTGTTTCCACTGCTCGATAGTCCAGTCCTTGTGCTCTTGAGCGAATTGGAGTCGTTTCCGTTTGTTGGCTGCAGACAGTAAAGGTGTGCGGACAGGTCTTCGGCTTCCGTATCCCATGCGATGCAATGTGCGGCGGACAGTGCATTCAGAGACAGTTTTGGAGGACCCCTGATTAAGGTCAGTAGTGATTTGATGCACAGTTGCCCTTCTGTTATATTTTATCAGTCGTGACAGTCTCTATTCTGTCCCATCATCAACCATCCGCGGGCGGCCACATCGCGAACGTTCAGACCCTGTCTTCCGGCTAACCGTCCAGTCTTTAAATACTTTAAGGACGGCTGCTCTTTAGCACCCGACGAATGCTGCTGTTTCGCTGATACTCGCTCCATAGCTCCGAGCACCTACAATCATCCCGCTTTCGAAGGCTGTTAAATCGCGTCGTTTACCCATAGTTGAAGAATGGAACACCTCTACTGTTGTCGACGACACTCAGCTTCCCTTTTTAAATTGGTCCGGTTTGCTAGTAACATTGTGGCGACGTCCGTGCGCGCATTTCCATAAACATGTCAGGTGGTCATAATAATATGCTCACTCAGTGTATAAACTTCATTTTATTCTTAAATGAAAGATCTTGGTTTGTGGTTTTGTCAATGCAGTTTTGTGTCCATAATTACTATTACTTAGCGGTAATTTACAACTCAAAATTGCTTCAAGCACATGCGTAATGATAGGATAAAAACTAAAACCGTTATGTTATTGTTATTGCATGTTTAAGCATTGTTGGCAACGGCTTGAAGCAAACGCAGGAACTTGAAAGTCATTTGACCATTGTTGTCTGAGCAACATCTATATATTTAAGTTCCAAGAGTGATTATTTCCACAGAACGTTTGTGAAAACTGCTGAAGCTATAAACTTCATTTTAGTCTTATATGAAAGATCTTGGTTTGTCGTTTTGTCAAATTCAGTTTTGTGTCCATAATTACTATTACTTGGCGGTAATTTACTACTCAAAATTGCTTTAAGCACATGCATAATCTATCTATATATATAACTAGCAGAGTTACCCGGCGTTGCCCGGGATAATAACACTTGTAGTAAAAAGAACAATCTCAAAAAATTAAATTATAATTCCCAATTGGTTAAATAATAACTCAATCAATACAACACACAGCAAAGGGACTATCCATTCTACGAAAAATACGAAAAAGTGGAAGTGTAGGTGATATAGCGGGACTTTGTCTAAACTCTTCTTCACTTGCCTCACCACTGCGGTGCATCACCAGATACTTTAGCCAAAGTTTTTCTTGCCCTTGACGTAGCTCTTATACCCTGTTGCTCTATTCAAAACTCCCGTTGTTCAGATGTTATAAAACTGTAGATTTGTATAAGAAACAAACAAACCCACAAACAAACCCACAAACATCCTTCTTTATATATATAGATGAAGAAGGATGTTTGTGGATTTGTGAGTTTGTTTGTGGTTTTGTTTTTTATACAAATCTACAGTTTTATTCCGATCTTGATGAAATTTTGCATACTTGACCTTCAAGCAAAATTTTGCATCCTTTAGCTCCGTGCTGTATTGAGCAAATGGTAAGCATGTCAATAGAAAAATCGGCGATTGGTAGACTACACGAAGCGATGAATGGCCAAGTTTTGATTCAAGACATCGAGTGAAGAGTGGGAATTGCATTAACATCAAGTGCACATCTAAAGTAAGAGTACGTGAGTAAGAGATTATTTAGACTAGCTGTGGCATCCTTGGTGAGATCCATTCATTGTGAGCCTTTAAAATCGAGAAGAAGAAAGGGAATTGCAATAACATCAGGTGTACATCTAAAGTAAGATTACGTGAATAAGAATTTATTTAGACTAGCAGTGGCATCCTTGGAGAGGTCCATTCATTGGGGTTTATCACCTAGCTTATTGGGTAGCACAGCAGATCCAAACATTTCGTAAAAATTCATTTTGACTTTATTCTGTGTGAATGTGAATATTTTGGAAACTGAGATGATGATAATGCGATGATTGAAAGTTTATTTCCAAGAATTATCAATAATGAGCATAAAATGATGATATAGTGACAGGACATAAATAACACAGCATCTATTGAGGAGGAAAAGAAGTCACACGTGTCTCCCTTGAGCACCCTATCAAACATCCAGACGACTGGCAATAATTTATGTGTCTGGAAAGGAAACAGAGAGATCGAGTATCGGTCAGAGAAACTTTGCACCTAAAAGAGAAAAGACTATACGGGCAATGGAAACATCTGAATAGGGAAGTTTGGTATAGAGCAAGAGGGTATAAGAGTTTCTGCGTCAAGGGCAAGAGAAACTTGAGTCTAAAGTATCTGGTGATGCTCGGCAGTGGTGACGCAAGTCAAGAAGACTTTAGATTAAGTCCCGGTATATCACTTGGAATTCCTGTTTTTCGTATTTTTCGTAGAAAGGATAGTCCCTCTACTCTGTTTTATTGATTGAGTTATTATTTAACCAATTGGGAGTAATAATTTAATTTTTTGAGATTGATCTTTTTACCTACAAGTGTAATTATCCCGGGCAACGCCGGGTACCTCTGCTAGTCTTCTATATATATATAAAGAAGGATGTTTGTGGGTTTGTTTGTTTCTTTCTTTCTTATACAAATCTACAGTTTTATCCGATCTTGATGAAATTTTGCTAACTTCAACTTCAAAGCATGAGGAAGGTCACTGTTTACCTCAGATTTCGAAAAAATAATAACTATAGATAAAAAATCGATATTCATGGTTATGGCAAGGCATATTAGGTAGTAATATCTCATTACCAACAATGCAAGGCAAAGTTTGTGGAACAATGCTTATCAACAATGGTATCAACACGCAATTTACAAACACTCTGCCCTGACCAACAATATATATCTCATGACCAACAATGCAAGGAAAACTTTGTGCATCAATAGGTATCAACAATTGTGTCAACACGCAATTCACAAACACTGTGCACGGACCAACAATATTTATCTCATGACCAACAATGAAAGGCAAAGTTTGTGCAATATAGATAAATTTCAATTTGTAACAATGCATAGAATTCCTGGTATTCAGGCTTGTTCTTAGTACTTAACAATTTCTTGAAAATTTTTAAAAATGATCAGTAAGTGGAGAAAATGGAGAGTGACTATTGAGAAAGAGTGGAAAGACGACAGAGGAAGCATTCCTTTAGCTCCGTGATGTATTGAGCAAATGATATGCATGTAATTAGAAGAATCGGCGACTGCTAGAATGCACAAAGGGATGAATGGCCAAGTTCTGCTTCAAGACATAGAGAGAAGAGTGGGAATTGCATCAACATCAAGTGCGCATCTGAAGTAAGAGTACGTGAGTAAGAGATTATTTAGACGAGCTGTGGCATCCTTGGTGAGATCCATCCATTGTGAGCCTTTAAAATTTTTTTTTCGAATTTTCCTTAAGAATTTTTACTGTATTAATTCTGGTCGTTTTCATTTGTTTATTTTTAAGATATTGGAAAATTTAATCAAAAATAAAATCCGAGCCACGTCACCTATCTTATTTAGTAGCACATCAGATCCAAACATTTTTTAAAAATACATTTTGATCATATTCAGTCGAATATATTTTGGAAACTGATATGCTGATAATTCGATGATTGAATGTTTGTTTCCATTAATTATGAATAATGAGCATAAAATGATGATGCAGTGACAGACCATTAATAAGGCAGTGTCTATTGATGAGGCAAAGGAGTCATGCTTGTCTACACTACATGATCAAAGGAGTTGGGATACCTGTTGCTCTACTGTAATGCCGCAAAAAGCTTCAATCAGTAGTGTGTAGGACCACCCCCAGATGTTATCACTGCCTCCACCCTACATGACATACTATCCACAAGTTTACCATATTTGTCCACAGGTACTGACCTCCATTCCTGGAGGAGTGTCGTGGTCAGTTCCTGGACAGATGTAAAGCAAACCATCCTGGATCTCACATGTCGTTCCAATTCGTCCCAAAGATGTTCGATGGGGTTGAGATCAGGATTCTGGGCGGACCAATCCAGTTCTTCAACCCGCATCTCGTCAAACCAGTCGGATATGGATCTTGCTTTGTGGCAAGACTCATTGTCGTGCTGGAAGAGGAACGGCCCGTCACCGAAGTGTTCCCACAGCGCTGGAAGTGCCCTCTTATCCAGAATGGTCCTGTAGCCATCAGCATTGAGGTTTCCATCCACCTTGATGAGCTGGCCCAGTCCAGTCCAGAAGAAACACCCCAGGTGTTCACAGAGGTGTCCCAACTTCTTTGATCATGTAGTGTACTTTGAGCTCCCTATCAAACGTCCAGACGACTGGCAAAAATTTATGTCTGGAAAGGAAAGAGAATGAACGAGTATTGGTCAGAGAAACTCTGCAACTAAAACAGAAAAAGCTGTACGGGCATTTGAAACATCTGAACAACGGGATCAACAGGGTATAAGAGCCTCTACGTCAAGGGCCAGAAAGATTTGAGTCTAAAGTATCTGGTGATGCTCGGTAGTGGTGAGGCAAGTCAAGAAGAGTGTAGATGAAGTCCCGGTATATCACCTAGGCTTCCTGTTTTTAGTATTTTTCGTAGAATGGGTTGCCCCTTCGCTCTGTTTTAGTTTTTATCCCGGGCACCTCTGCTAGTGATAGGATAAAAACTAAAACAGTTTTCTATTGTTGTTGCATGTTTAAGCATTGTTGGCAACAGCTTGAAGCAAACGCAGGAACTGGAAAATCATTTGACCATTGTCGTCTGAGCAACATCTATATATTTAAGTTCCAAGGGTAATTCTTTCCACAGATCGTTTGTGAAAACTACTGAAGCTATAAACTTCATTTTTGTCTTATATGAGAGGTCTTGGTCTGTAGATTTATCAAATGTTGTTATTTTGTCCATAATTATGGTTAATTAGTGTTAATTTACAATTCAAAATTGCTTTAAGTGCATGCGTAATGATAGGATAAATACTGAAACGGTTTCGCATTGTTTTTGCACGTTTAATCATTGTAGTTGATGGTTTAAAGCATATGCAGAAACTGAAAAGTCAGTGAATTATGACCACCACATAGATTTATGTACATGCGGTTGTGCCCATTCACTATGGGGTTGGATAAACCTGCTTGTTGGAAGACATATAAAGGTGGTTTCATAGGAACATTTCGTACAGCGATAGTCGCAATCATGGGTAAAACACGCGACCTAACAGACCTTGAAAAAGGTATGATCATCGGGTACCATGCAGAAGGCGGCAGCGTTTCGGAAGCTGCACCTTTCAAGAATGTTTGCATAGTGCCGCACTGAAGGTTTACAGTGAATGGAAGAATGTACAAGATGTGCAAACAGAGGGGACTACAGGCCGTTAATGAAGGAGGTGAGTGGCGCTTTTGAAGACTAGTTAAGAGTGATCAACACATTACCGTTGATAAATTGACAGCCCAAATGAAAGAGAAATGCACCAGAAACCTATCTAGTACAAATGTGTAATGTAGCAGACGTCTAGTGCTAGCACCCATGTTGATGAGCGTGCATCGCAAGAAACGATGTGCAGTAGAAACATTGGACCCTAGACCAGTGGAAAACGGTTGCATTTTCCAGTGAGTCGCGTTTTCTACTATCTGCGGATCTGCCAGGAGACATCGGAAAACAAACTACCCAAAACCATTGTTGGGCAGCAACAAGCTGGAGGAGGCAGCGTACTCGTCTGGGGCATGCTTTGTGGCATATTCTATGAATGTCATCATCTTTCAACAGGATAATGCCACATGCCACATGGTCAAAATTGGTTGTGCATGGTTCGAGGAGCATGAGGATCAGTTCCACGTACTACCCTGGTTTAAAACTCTCCAGATCTTAATTCTTGCGAGAATCTGTGGACAAATCTGGATCGACACATCAGGCAGCGAAACCATCCACCACGGAATCTTTCATTGAGTACGTGCCCCGTCACCTAGCTGCTGTTTTGGCAGCAAAATGATGCTATTCGAGTTATTAGGTATGTGGTCATAATAAAATGACTCGACACTGTATTTTTAATACCGAAGACAGACATCGTGAAATCAGGTCAGAAACAGTTTCTAAAATACTTATGAATGGGAGTTTTATGAAGATTTGGTCGTGGGTTTATCCACTGAAGTTTATAAAAATTTGCTTTCAAGGAATGGATTGTTTATCATCAAATTTTGACGGATTCCATGTAGTTTTCTTTACATATGCTAGAAGAGGCACCCAGCGTTGCCCGGGAAATTCCAGTTATAGATAAACAGAACAACCTCAAGAAGATTAGAAATAACTCTTGTTGGTTCTCGGTAATTCAACAGTTTCCTGCTATTGACAAAGCTCATGTTATTCAGATGTTTCCGACATCCAGATGACTTATTGTCCTTTAGCTGCTATGTTTCTCTGAATGATTAAGATTATTAGTATTATAGCAGTTTCCCATCATGTTTGATCGTTTGTAAATTCTGAGAAAATTTTCTGCCTGTTTATCTTAAAAAAAAACGAAGATGACTTTACTAGGAGAAAAGAATAAGACAAAAAACTAAACGTATTTGATTTTATTTATGCATTAATTTGTGTTGACCTAAAAATATTTATTTAGTGGTTTCAACAATACCGTATGAACTTAATTAAACTTAAAAACGAAACAATGGATATGCCTCTCTGCAAGATTGTTACAGTCGACATCGTTTCCTGGGGCAACAGAAAAATTTTAGATTCGATATTGTGCTATGGGATAGGCACGCCGAGAGATTGAGAAAGACGACGGGCCCAAGACGTCGGGAGAAAGATTTCCTGTCGAAGTTCTTGGTGTCAACGACTTCAGAAAACGGTTGAGGGAAGGTTTTGTAGCTGTCCCTTCTTTAAAACTGGATACGCTGATTGCGTTCATATTTTTTTATGAAGTGACAACATATTGAAAAGGACTTCGAAACCCTTTATTTCTCTCTGAACACTTCATAAGCCAAATCATTGTTCGAGGGAGACTAAACATCGTATAGACATCATTCTTCTGACAACGATTTTTACAGTGATGTTACTTATCCGTCAAGAATAATTTTCTGAAAGACTTATTCATCTTGCTTTGAGATAATTTGCTAATTTTGATCGATTTGAAATGACGAATTAGATGCTGATACTCACTGAACTGCTTATTTGCTCATTTCAAGGAAACTAGTCACTTCGAGCGTTCAGAACTTGAGCAGAATTGCCACCAAGCGTTAAATTTTACAAAAATTCGAAAAAGCTTACCTGAGTGCTATTCTTCACTCACCTTAGTCGCTCACGACCCGTCCCAGTTCTTCGAGAACTTGTGGACGTCGAGAAAGGATCCCCTTTGAGAATCTGGATGATGCGACCCACTGAGCTGCCCTCTTCTAGGAATTAGAAGCCCAGCGAGACGTCGCAGCCACTCCCGAAAGGTAGAACCACTGACACAGCCCAACGTAGCCACTTCAAGCGAACCAAGCGTTCATCAAAGCCTACAAATCCACTCCGACTTATTGGAACTTTGGAGCAAGTCACTGCGATTGGAGAAGTTCCAGTCTCGTCGACGCGACCTGACCAACCAGATGTCTTTTGGAAATCAACAGCCCTAAGTAATATTTAGGTTAAAATTATTTTGGGGGACCTGTTCTTTCTCATTGGAATCTCAGAAGAATAAAAAAAAGAATAGCGAGCAATATTAAAAGAGAACTTGAGACAAGAACTTGCCTGATAATTATTTAAAGGTAGAAAAATAACGTTAGGAAAGATAACGATACTTACTTCAGAAAGATGGCTGTCCGATTCAAAGAAATTAAGGGGATAGTCAAGGACCGCTTCTCCAGAGTACTCGGAATGCATGGGGATTCCACTATTAACAGTCCTTTCCCCTTTCCCTGATCGTCTGTTTGGCCATAATCTGTTTAGTGTTTCCCCTCCCCCCACACGTAACTCGGTTTATCCTAAAGGGTAGTATTTACCAAAAATTTATTTCGTAAGCGAACTGTTTTAATCTCGAGTCCCTTCGTTGCCCCAATGATCAACATGGGACAGAATCGTTAATTATTGTAATTTTTGAAAGACTTTAACAAACAGAAGAGCTTATTTTACTGCTAAATTAAATTTCCGGACTCAACATAAAGGAAAAGGACCTATAAAGGTAGAAATAAACAAAAATAAGTTAAAAAGAAGAAGAATTGAAAAATAAAGTGACTAAAAATTGATAATAATTAAAGAAACCTAATAATAAAAATAATTAAAAATAAGATTAATTGACTCACCTGACTTACCAAAACCGACCCGTACTGCAATAGCAATCTTACTTAATGAATAGTATTTGAATGAGGAAGTATTCCCTTTACCGACGAGTAATTGGAAAATAGACAATCTTATTTGGGATTTTATTTTGTGAAACGACCTAAATCGAGAACAGTCATACTTACTAAAAAGAAATAGGAGTATAGCGTGGAACTGTTGATTTAAATAGGAGAAAAATGTTAGATTTGTAAAAATGATAGTGAAGAAAATTGCGAATGAGACTTCAGTTAATTTAACTCTTATTTGAAATGAATTTTTCTAGTGTTACTGAATTTTTTTCCTTATTCAATTTAATTACTTCTTTTTTTGTATTATGTTTGGCGTCAGAAGTGGGGTATAGTGTTAACATGGTATTGAATAAATGCTGTTAAACTCTGCAAAGGAGGACCCAAGTAATTCCGTAGAATGTTTATTTGTTGCTATCTCCCATGATTACGACAAAGACTCTAGCGATTTGAGAAAAGATATTCAGCTTCCCAGGTGGTTGATGTTTCAGACCACCAAGAGGTCTTTTATAGTTTGTATCCTTTGAGCGAATATTAAAGAGCAGAATACAGACTTGAAGAGTCGTGTTGGTATATGCTTTTTTTCAGTTATGTCATAAACTATCGCCAGAGAACGACTGGCATCCGTAAACACCCAACCCAATGCAAGAGGAAGGGGAAATTGCCATTACATCTGTTCTTCTACTGCAAGAGGAAGGTTCAAGGGTTCCAAACACACAAACTTTCACCAATCGTCTGAACATTTGTTTCGGAGTTGAAGGGAAACACGTGTATCTCTTTGCCTCCTCGAAAGAGACTGTCTTATCTTTATGGTTTACTATGCTCAATTCTTGCCCAATTTCCCTGGCGTTGATGTAGAAATATTAAGCAACTATAACTTCGATAAAACAATTCTCGTCCTGGCTGGCAGTGGGTGCACATAATCTTTTTTGTCTATGTGCTCTGCAATTCCAACAAACTTAATGGGGTTGTTCACTTTTGGGCTTGATGCACGTCGCACCCTGCTCTCGATGTCTTGAAGCAGAACTTGGGCATTCACCACATAATGTGGTTTAGTAGTCTCCTTTTCCTCAGTTGACATACTTGCATCGTCGATGGCCACCTGAAGACTTCGATGACCTCCAGGTAACTCGCCATCGAATTCTCCATTATACCCAGTTATTGTTCATTTTCAAATATTTTCAAGAATATGTTAGGTTCTAAGCACTATCAATTATATGCATTGCTCGGGATAATTCTAGTTGTAGCTAAACATAATAATCTGAAGATGTTAAATAATAACGCAAATTGGTTTTTAGCAATTTTATAATATCCTACTGTAGACGAAGCTCCTGCTCTTCAGATGTTTCAGACGTCCTGATAACTTTTTGTTTTCTCTGACGAGTGCTTGTTCTTTTCTTCATTGGCATTTTGATAGATATGACTTAGCATGTATCTTTCGAATGATTATTAAAGAGTCTACAATCCCTTGACAAAAGTATTAGACCACTACTAATATTAATGGAAGGTTCGGAAGAAAACATTTTATTTGCACAACGCATTGGAAATGGAAAATAAAACAAAAATATTGCAAGAATGTACATTTGTTCTAGTACATGTAATGCAACTTGCAGCTTACAAAACAAATTTGAATCTGTATAATAAATTGATGAAAAACAACACTCATGGACAAAAGTATTAAACCACCTCATTTTGAGGACAAAACTATTAGACCAGGTAAAAAAACAAACACTTTAATACTTGGTAGGACCACTTTTTGCTTTAATTACTGCATTTATTCTATTAGGTATTTGATGTACCAATTTTGAGCACATTTCTGCAGGAATTTCCTTCCAGCATTTCATAATTGCACACTAAAACTGTTCAATTGTGGTTGCTCGTTCTTTTGCAACATTTTTCTTAAGTAAGCCTCACATATACTCCATAGGATTGAGATCCGGACTGTTGGGAGGCCAGTCCAAGCTTGTAATGCCACTCTTCAATTTCCAAGCGTTCACTGACATGGACCGGTGACAAGAAGCGTTGTCATCCTGAAATATACATGCATTATCACCAAACTTTTCCTCCACTGTTGATAGCAAATGATATTCCAAAATTTCTTGGTAAGCTTTTGCATTAGCAATTCCTTTCACCACGCACATATTTCCTGGGCCACTTGCTGTCATACATCCCCAGATCATGAGTCCAGCAGGAAACTTAACACTTCTCTCGAGGCAATCTAGGTGAAACTTGTTATTAGGTAGTCTCTAAACTTTATCACCAATATTGTCACCATAGCCAATACAACATCCACTTTCATCCGAAAAAAAATCACCGATTCCCAATCCTGAACAGTCCAAGTTTGATGTTGCTTAGCCCAATGAAGTCGACTTTTGACTTGCCACGGGTGTGATGAGAGGTTTGGTTTTTGCTTTCCGTGATATGTATACCATCTAATTTAGACGACGGATTGTTGTTTTGCTTGAAACGTGCACTCCATAGGTTTGCCATTCATTTGCAATCTCTGATGATGAAGCACAGCACATAGTTTTGTAGATCCACAACGTTTGATGTTAATCAGTTTGCAATCTTCAGCCATGGTGGTTGCACGTGGACATCCACAACGTTTGATGTTTTTAATATCCCCTGTTGCTTTCTACTTATTCAAAGTGTACAGTACAGCAGTTTTACTGACACCCAGAAGGCCTGCAATGTGTCTCTGTGAATAGTTTTCCTTTATCAGTTCAACAATTTTTTTTTATGTTCCTTGACAGTTATTTGCCACGACCCACGTTTCGTGAGAAAATTATTACGAATAAGTGATTAACAGAAATGTTTTCTTAGAAAAAGCAAAGCTACTTTACATATCAGTTCAATCTAATTGACATATCGGGTCTGATTCATTATAAGAGAGGGGAAATAATTCTAAATTGTGAGTATGGTTTAATACTTTTGTCCTCAGAATGAGATGGTTTAATACTTTTGTCCATGAGTGTTGTTTTTCATCAACTTATTATACAGATTCATATTTGTTTTGTAAGCTGCAAGTTGTAGTATATGTACTAGAACAAATGTATATTCTTGCAATATTCTTGTTTTACTTTCCATTTCCAATGCGTTGTGCAATTAAAATGTCTTCTTCCGAGCCCTCTAATACTTTTGTCAGGGGGTTGTATTGATATACTGTATGCTTGTTGATTTGAAGAGTCGAATTGATGTGAAGTTTGTTAGTGGTTATGTCGTAAATTGTCGACCGAGAACGACTGGCGTCCATGTATACCCAAACCACTGAAGGCAGAACATTTGTTTCTTTGTGCTCTGCAATCCCGACAATCACAATGGTAATCTCTTGGTGCAATCGCACCCCCAATGAAGGGCAGTCATCATTTTGTGTGATATGCTAAATCGCGTTTTTTTCTGTTGACATGGTCACCATTTGTTCAGTTGCAGCAGTGTGCAGGCTAAAGCAATACTGCACGGAGCGAAAGGATGGCTTTCTGTATCTCCTTTTTTCTCGATTTCAATAGTCAGCTCCATTATCTCGAGTTTGTGCTCATTTATAAAGATTTTCAAAAAAAATCTCAAATTCTAAGAACTATCAATTATAGGAAAAGCCAGAACAACAAGAATTCTATGCATTTATAAAGCACAAAATTTGCCTTCCATTGTTGGTCATGTGATATATATTGTTGGTCCGTGCATTGTTTGTGAATTCCGTGTAGATGCCATTGTTGGTACTTGTTGTTGCACAAACTTTGCCTTGCATTGTTGATCATGAGATACTTCTTGCCAACGTTATTAGTTAAAAAAACTGCAGATAGGACGAGTATGTAAATGTGTTCAACAGAATCACACGAGCGGCTGTACGTACAGACATATCGCTCTACGAAGAAGAACTCGATGGAAGCCATTGCAATTTAATTGATAATTCTATTAAAAACTCTTATCCTGTTGAGTGGACGGATATGTAGAGAAGGACGAGACACAAAAACTCTGCAATACAATAAATAATAATTATTAATTAAAAATCAAAACTAAATAAATAATAATTAATAAATAATAAATAAAATCTAAATAAAAAGCTGATGTTTCGGATGGAGACTATCCTTTATCAAAACAAAAAAGAAAATTCTCTAAAAGCAAAGAGAATATTAGGGAATTATCCTGTAGTTATGAAAGGAATCGACAATCGAACAGTGAAGTGTACATTTGTTCAGGTGGGATGTAAATAGTGCTTACGCATTTCGCACCCTTCTGGAATAAATTCCACATGAAATACAATGAAATAGGGAAGAAGCCTGACTAACCCAACGAAGTCTTCCACATTATGAAAAACGCACCCAGAATGCTTTCGTGAAATTTGAATTTTTGTGAACCAAAAAAAACAGCGTCTGAAAGTTTTCGTGTATTGGAAAAATATGCCAGACGTATAAAAACCATTAATGAAAAACAGTACCCACACGTCAGCACTGCAAACCTCACTCATTTCAGCTCAACACCTTTGATTGTCCCTGACCAAAAATTCATGTGGCATGTCAAAAGTGTTTACGTGTTGTTGGAGAGATTTTTAAAAGTACGTGTAACAAAATTCAAAATTTAAAAAGCCACAGAAATGTGAAAAGTTAAACAAGTCCTCGAAAAGAACACTGGTGACAATGATGACAGGAAACCACTGATCCACATTAGTTGTTTATTCAGACCTATGCGCATTTCGGCAGCAACACTGCCTTATTCAGCGTATACAGAGGAATTGACCAGAACGGGCTGAGCTGTTCAGATGAGGTAAAGGGACAATCGACAATCGAACAGTAAAGTATACATTTTTTTTAGATGGGACGAAAGCAGCGCTTTCACAAAGCTCATCGAACCAGAATAAATACCAAATGAAATACACTGAGGTAGTCAAGAAGCCTAACCAACCCAAGCGGTCTTCCATATTATATAAAAAAGAAAATAAGATTGACGACTGTCAGAAACAAAATAAAAACGAAATAAAGACAGGGAGAAAGAAGATTATCACATCTTCCAGTAGTCCGGGAAAGAGACATTGCTGATGTCTTCAAAGTTTATGTCAAGAATGTGCCTTGGTTTTCAATACCTCATATGTCACTTCATATCCATTGAGTTCTTCAATATTCCAGTCACCTCATATGTCATGAATCTTCATCTTCTGCACCATAATCAAAAGGAGATCCTGTATAAACTTTCCTATGTGGACCATCTCTAAATCCGAGTGGATGGATTGGTTTTTCACAGTCCTTCTGTCAAGCTGGGCAGTATTCCTCAGGGTAACATTCTGGAATGACTGTAGCTCACTCCATCTGATTCTACAGATAGTCGCCCAAGCAGGCATGCCATAGAGAAGTATGGTCCGAATAATCAACTTGTACAGAAGTAACTTATTGTCGATGCTGAGGGTGCTGTTGTGGCCCAGGAGAGCTATGAGACTGTACTTAGCCCTCTTCGCTTTGTTGAGAGTATAGTTCACGTGACGATTCCAAGAGAGTTTTGAGTCCATGATAACAACAAGGTATTTGTAATTGTCTACCCAGTCCAGTTTTTTATTGAATAGAACAAGAGAATCTGGGGGACGCTTGAACTTTCTGTTGAAGTACATAGCCTTGCACTTTCCCACATTAAGGGTCAGCTTCCAGCAGTTAAACCAGTCTTTAAACATCGTCAAGGCGTGCTGCAGACGAGTGATAACGTGAGCCGGCTTGTGTGCCCATGTCATAATGGCAGTATCGTCAGCATAGAAATAGAGATTACAATTTTTAGGGTTCGGGAAATCAAAATAATTAAATAGCAAGGGCCCGAGGACAGAACCTTGAGGGACACCTGCCTTTACAACATAGGGCGTGGATAGATTTTCACCAACTTTAGCTTGGTATGGCCTGTCAGTGAGAAAGGATTTCACCATCAAAATCAAATCAGGAGGAAACCCCTCTCTAATCATCTTCTAGACAAGGCCCCCATGCCACACTTGGTCAAAAGCTTTACTGACATCGAGGAATACCACTCCGCAGTACCTGGAAAGGTTTAAGGGGGTGCTCAGGTCTTCTATGAGCCTCCATATCTGCATCTGACAAGAGTGGGCGGCACGAAAGCCAAACTGATCTTTCCGAAGAAGATCATTGGCGAGACAGTGGTCTTGGAATCTGACGAGGATCGTTTTCTCCAAAACTTTTAGACATTGAGGGGAGCAGACTAATAGGTCGGTAGCTCGAGGGAATTGCTGGATTTTGTCCCTGCTTGGGGATACTCAAAACAATAGATTGTTTGCAAGATGCAGGGAAGTAGGAAAATTTCCAGCAGTTGCTAATGATATTGGTGAGAAAGTCAGTTAAGTTATTTGGGAGATTCATAAGGGCGTTATTGCTCACCTTGTCTCTTCCTGGAGCTTTCTTCTTTTTCAGTTTACTTATGATGGTGGCGATCTCTCCGGCCTCGAAGTTGTTTTTCGTTAAATGCTGCGGAATTTCATCAAAGTTGACAAGACCATTTTCCACATGCAGAGACATGATTTGTGTTCGGGAAAACTCAGATTTTTTTATGTAAAAATAGATATAATTTTATTTATAATTAATTTTTTTCTATTCTTTAATTTTTTTTACTGTTTTGCAGACAGTGATTGTTGAGTATATATTGTTTTAATAAATGTTAATTAAAAAATCTCCACGTGATTATCACTGTCTGCAGCTAGTTGTCCCTCGCGAATAATTTTCGTGATCACGAGGATGTGTGTCCCACTATTGTTGATGTTCTTTCCGTGGTTACTGTTTTTTTTTAAATTTCAGACAGAGCACTTCCAGCTTCTGGCTTGACCAGTCGTCCCTCCTTCTGCTCCTCCACGTCATTCCTAGCTTGCAGCATGGCGTTCATCTTCAATTTATCATTTTCATTCCAATGCTCTGAAAATTACTCCTACCCTGCCGTTCGATGTTTAGTTTCTTATTGAATTTTTTTCACTTTCTCGTGGCAGCCATGGTTCTTTATCGAGCAGCATTGTTTTGCGGGTTACCCCATAAGGTAATAATGAAGTTTCTTTTAATGCTATTTCAACAATAACGCGCATAAGGGACGCCATGCTGCATGTTTCAATTTTTATTCCCCATTAATAATTGATTATCATTTCGCAGTCTTTCTTTAGACATTTAATGGGAATTTGAAATTCCTTTTCCTTATTCTTTATAAGGAATTGGTCTGTCATAATTCTTTTTTATATTTAAAGTTAATTCACTCAATGTAGCGATTAATATTTCTCGTTACAGTGTTTTGCTGTATTTTACGTACATTCAAGTATTTCTTTATTTTATTCCGAGAAATATTTTTTCTTTTGTAATTGAGATCGCAATGCCTATTCCTCAATTAAATCATATTGTATAGAACATTCTTTTGTATAGAATATTTTGATATTTTATAAATAAATATTGCATTTTTTTAAACTAAAATAAAAGTCTTTTAACGAGCCACGTTCATTCTTAAGTTTCGGGGTTTCCTTTAAAGTATCACCCCTTAAATATTATATTATTTTGCTTCCCCCTCTGAACAATTTGACTCTCGGGATTGTTGTTGATAGGAGTAACAAATTGCATTTCAAGTGAATCTGCAGTGACTTGGGCCTTGTCCTCATCAGTTTGCACATAGTCATCTTGAAGTGTACGGAGTGGAGGAAGCGTATTATTCTTCTTCTTCTGTAAAGCTCTGACCATACTCCAAATGGAATTGTCGCGAGCGGACAAGCTTTTGAGTTTGTCATTCCATCTAGCGTCACGAAGCTCTTTTATCTCCTCTTGGACTCTTCGCACTAGCCTGTTGTACTTGGTTTTGAGCCAAGGTTCCTGATAGCATTGCTATAGTCTATGGGTCCTGTTTCTTTCAGCAATTAGGCGTTGGATTCCAGGAGTGAGTTGGATTCGATGAGGAGGTTTATTCTCTGATGGGTAGTTACTAGCTTCTATGGCAGTGTTAATACATCTGGTGATGTGTTCAACACGTTGATCGATATCCTCTGTACAGTACGCAATGTTGGGATGGTAGCCATAGTCCTTAAGAATATCTTTGTAGAGCTTCCAGTCTTGATGATGTACGAGTTCCTCTCGGAAATTTATTGTCAACATTGTCAAATGCCACAGGCTTGTGGTCAGAAGAAAGGTCATCCATTGTGAAGATATTGTATGGTTTGAAGAAACCCTTCAAGAGCAAGATGTCCAAAACGTCACTAGTAGAGGAGTGGTCGCAGTAGTAGGTATCCTCCGCAGATCCAGCAGCGATGATGTCATGTATGTACCTAAAGAGAATCATGCCGTTGAGGTCCTGCGTTCTGGAGTTCCAGCTTGGGTGTTTGGCATTTAGGACACCATCCACGACGACTGGAGTGTCACCACTGAAGAGTTCATCAAGCTCGCTGACATAAAGATGATGTTTAGGTGAATTATAGAGCGCCACGAATTTCACTTCTCCGTAGGAGACGTTATTGATAATGATGGAGGTCCATTCCATACCTGCATAAGACTTGGAGACTAATTCTTTGTCTTGAATTCCCTTCTTAATGATGACCGCAGCACCCCCAGAAGCATATCTTGCAGCATTTGAAGCCATACGATCCGTATGGTACACACAATAGCCAGGTAGCTTGAAGTCTTGGCTTGGCTTGAGGTGCGTTTCACAAAGGAAAGCAACGTCGATTTCTTGCTTTATAAAAAAATTGTGAAACTCGATACGCTTTCGGGGAATCGCCCTAGCGTTCCATATCACACACCGAAGGTCAACTTTGTTGATTAATGTTTAACGTTTTGCAGCCATAGTATAATTAGTTGGTCGTAAGGAGCCCACTCAACTGTAGGTAAGTTTTGCCTAGATTAGAAAACAGATGAAAGATACGTCATAATTGCTTATACATACCTTGTAGGTCGTTGATGTTGAGGCCTTTATCCTCCGGCTTAGACACAGCAGCATCATAGGATTTGTCTGCTGTCACTTTAGAACTTTTCATCCTTCGTACCTGGGGGGTATTTTGGACATTTCGTGTAATTTGAAGTGTGCTATCCACCACATCCGACGCACTTTGGGGGGTCTTGTCCTTTAATCTTGAGGCAATCTCTTGACTGGTGCCCCTCTGCACACTTGTTACAACGAGGATCTTCCGTGCAGCCCATGGATACATGTCCGAAGCGCAGGCAGTTGTAACACTGTAGTGGCTTCTTGTTCCCTCGAAAGGCCTCCACTAGCACTGCCAGCGGCCCAGGCTATTTTGATGTAAGCGCGGTGCTCAACACAGGTTACTTCCATCTCGCACGACATTCACCAACTGACTGATTTCACAGCTCTTGTTGCGCTACTATCGGCTATGACAGAGCCATCTGTTGTTCTGCATACACAGTATGCCTGCAGAACTCCCACACGACACTTATACGTTTGTGATCCGTTTACATATCTACAAGAAAAAAATAGTTGCCATGACTTATGCCCCAACCCTCGTATTATCACACTTAAATCCAGAGACTTGTTGTGAGTTTCTTCGTCTTCACATTTAACTTTGACGTTTTCAGCTCTGCCCTTATGAACAATGATATTTTCCACTTGAACATGCTTCTCGAGCTCAGATAGAATCATCTTAAACGGGACGCAATGAGTCCGCACGATAATCGGCAGGACATACGTCTTCGTGATCCTATGGTCTTCATTAGCTGAGCGATTCTGTCCATTCTTCGGATTCCTCATTCTAGACGCGCTGACGACTTCTTCGTTTACTCTGGAGACGGCTTTTAGGTTATCGATCCTCGTGCCTTTTCTGAATTTTTTATTAGTGACACCAATCCAGGGACTGTCATCCACTTCTTCATCGGTTCCGTCAGAGTGACTTCTCTTACAGCCACCGTTTCTCGAACAGTCACTATTTTCTATTATATCCATAGACTCCACACTATTAGAAGAGGAAATAGTTTTTAAAACATTACTTACCTTGCTGTTATCAACCGGTTTGTCTTCCGTGGAGTTTCCTGTCTTCAGGGTCCCGGAGCATTTCCCAAAGGCTTCCTTCAGTTCGCTTATCTTGTCAATAACATCTCCACGAGAGTCATTAATTTCCTTGTTGATACCTTTGAACTTCTCAATTTTTGTGTAGGGATTCGACTTTTTCCTCCAGTGCACTATACTTAGCGTTTATTTCATCCCAGAGGGCTTCTAATAGTTCGTTGGACACTAGGTCAAATGCACCAAACCTAGCATCCAAGCAGGCATCCCGGTAGGCCTGTTCACAGAACACAGTTTTACCATCCGCCACCAGCAAATGGTCTTTAGCCGACTTCAACTTGGTTAATTTGGACGAAGCCATCATATATAAATGTATAGAACCAGGGGGGGGGGAGAGTAACCTCGCAGATAGCTGTGTGCTAAAGAAGCTGTCCTAAGAAGGACGCACCTAGCTTTCAGAAAAAAGAACAAGTCAGAATTGCGAGAAAATTAATTCTACGCCAGGGACCCAGAAGGATAATGAGCGTCTTGATGTACTGGTTTACGGGAATATTAATTCCAACGCCAGGGACCAGCACATAAGACATAACAGAAGGTGAATATCGCCCTGAAAAGGGCGCACCGTGAAATGAGAATAATGAAATGATACCTGAAAAGAGTAGAGTGATACCTTGAAGAGCTAATCCGTTTTGATCGCCCTGATCGTCCTCAGCCTGAGACCTCCATGTAACTTACGATCCTACGAAGATCTTTGGATCTGAGGTAAAGGGAGTTAAAACGTCTTATTTATAGAGGGAACAACACGGTCAGGGACGAATTACAATAAATACAATAAGAAGTTAATGCTATACAAAAAACGCTATAGGTGTAGCATCAATCAGGCTTGGTTGATCAGGGCAGATTATTTCGTCTATTGGTCCGTTTTGGTTTGTGTAGGATTTTTTCGATATCTTTTAATTGATTCATGTCTATCAGGCCTGGCTTGCTGTTCAGAAGTCTTGCGGGGTCTTCGCTGTTGATTACACATGAATCTCGGAGTTGGGAAGCTGAGGGTTACTGGTGCTGTGGACGATGCTGAAGTCCTCTTGATTGTAGTTGTGTTTCTGGTCGAATATATGGTCTGCGAACCTTGATACTGCATATTTTCCGTTTTTTATGCATGCCAAGTGTTCCTTGATCCTGGTGTTAACCACCCTCCAGGAATGACCGTAATAAAGCGGATCACATTTGCCGCATGGAAGTCTCTACACTCCCGATCTATATGCTGGGTTAATTCTGTCTTTAGAATTACTCAACATACTTCTTATCATGTTTGAGCTTCTGTACGTAATCTGTAGCCCAAATTCTCTAGAGATCCTTTCAAAGCCTCTGTTTAATTGTCGGTTGAATGGCAGGACGAATCTGGGTTCTGATATCTTTTTTATTTGCAGTGTGGTGATTTCTTGAAGGGTTAACTTACGTTTCACTTTCTTGGCAATGTTGTCTACGTTACTTTCTCGGAATTCGTTCTGTCTGGCAGACTCTTTTATGGTTTGGAGTTCGATCTTCCTGTTTTCTGTCTTGAACACTCTGTGTACCATATGTCGGAACGCAGCTAGTTTGTGGTGGTGGCAATGGTTGGAGTTCTGCTTTATGTAGTTCGCGACGAAGATCTTCTTTCTGTGAATATTAAAGTCAAGTTTATGGTCTTCTCAGGTTATTTTGATGTCTAGGAATGAGAGGCTCCCGTTGGATTCCTCTTCTTTAGTAAACTTGATGTTTGGGCACAAGTTGTTGAGATTGTCTAAGAATTTTTCGATGTCTTCTTCTTCTTGGTTGAAAATGATGAACACGTCATCAACATATTGGAACCCACTTTTGGAAAGTATATGAACTCAATGCCTGATTTAAACGTTTCCTGATGTAGATATTAGCAATAAATGG
>JAHWFO010010522.1:558744-576481 GCA_023313115.1 Rhysida immarginata
ACTTAAAGCCATTTTCTAAGAGGTTCAATTCTTCTGGAGTGAAGGTTTCATTTGATTTGTGAATGACGACATTCAAGTGGTTGTAATCCGGGTTTCTGACTACCTTCTTATTATTATCATAGATGGTGCATAACGAGTTTAGTTTCGTATGCAGATTGTCAAATTTAGCTTGTATCTTGTGGCAGTTAACTCTGTGCAATTGTCTCGTAAGATATGTGAATTCTAATGGGATTAAATTGTCAGCTAGGTATAGGTGATAGTGATACAATTGTATCTCATTTAAGCTTAATTTAGAGAACAGGCAAACTATAGAATAATTAAGGTACGATATTTTCATCGTCCGGGGGACATTAAGGAGGACTCAACACTTCACACGATCGATGAATTTAGAAAACACTCTTCGTTTTTTGCACATATGTAGGAACCAAATGTCTGCCTTTATATACAAGGTGATTATAATTAAAGTCCCTTTGTAAAAATGCTATAAAAAAACAACCATGAGTCCGAATGACTTCAAATTTGGACTGAGCATTCTTGAAGAAGGGGCATTTGATATGGGATAAGAAAAAAATAGTTCCAAAATTTATCACTAGATGGCGCTGTAAGCGGCATAACGGAAGCGGATTCAGCTAGAAGTGACATTTTGAATTGAAATACGACGGCTTTGGCATGAGTTGTTTATGGCATGATGTTTTTACATTAAAGTTGGTCAAGGAATGCAATTGACACTAAAACAAGTTAAACATGATTTTTTTTTTATTATACAGTACAGTATTAGCAAAAAATCAACTGTACCAGACAATGAACATGATTGCTTCGGGTTTGATGATGGAAAACATGACTTTCAAGTCATTTAACAGTTGTGGCACTGTTAGTGCAAAGCCCATCCACCACGGCAAGTTCGTACCACATCGGATGGGAAAAATCGGTTTTTAATTGTCCTTGGGCCAAAAACCGCATAAAAAGCACATAATGATTCGGTTTTTAATTGTCCTTGGGCCAAAAACCGCATAAAAAGCAACAATGGAAACGCCTATTAATTATCTCGGGACTTGCGCAAGACATGTTCAATATGCTGTCCACCATTTTCCTCCACAAGTTTTAACCGATAAACAGCATGTTCCACAACAGACCGGAGTGTCTCCGGGGTCACGTTGTGAACGTGGTGCGTAATCCGAGCCTTCAATTCCGCTAAATTTGCAGCTGGGCCACTGAACACATGATTTTTAAGGTAACCCCAGAGCCAGAAGTCACAAGGATTGAGGTCCGGTGATCTTGCAGGCCAGGCTCTCGGAAAATGACGGCTGATAATTCTATCATCTCCGAAATGTGTCTTCAGCAGTTGCTTCACTGGCTTTGCAATGTGCGGAGGAGCGCCATCTTGCATGAAAATTATTCTATCCACGCATGCATGCTGTTGAAGTGTTGGAATTACCTGGTTGCGTAAAAGACACGCATACCGTTGACCATTGACTGTACAGGTAACGGGACCCGCAGGACCCACTTCCTCGAAAAAAAATGGCCCTATAATCAATGATGCTGTCATCCCGCACCACACAGTTACCTTTGCAGAATGAAGCGGTATTGAAACACATGCGAAAGGATTTTCCGTTGCCCATATCCTGCAATTTTGTGTATTGACAACGCCGTGGAGATAAAAATGGGCTTCGTCTGTCCACAAGATGTTCCATGGCCATTCATTGTCCACTTCCATGCGAGCTAGAAATTCTAAAGCAAACGTGTGTCTAATTGGCAGGTCAGCAGGAAGTAACTCCTGAACATGGGTAATTTTATAGGGATAACAATGCAGGATATTGCGTAAAATTTTATTGACCGTGCTCACAGGCATGTCTAAAGTTCGGGCAATTCCCCGTGCACTGCACGTTTGCACACCACTGTTCGACCCTTCCTCTAATGCTTCAGCCACATCTTCTACTGACGTCAAAGCAACTGCTTTCCTCCCTCTGCCAGATTTCACTGCAAAAGAACCTGTCGCTTCGAATTTTTTAATCATACACCTCAGAGCCTTTGCAGACATCGGACCACATCCTTTTTTCATTCCCTTTAATACCCGAAATTTCTTTAAAGCTGCTATGGCAGAGTCGCCATTCTTGTAAAAGAGCTTCACAAGCAGAGCGCGATCCTTCATTGACAGACCCATGGCAAGCTGCTGAGATACAAATATGACGAGAACGCCATGAGGCCTGCGTTTTTATAACACATGCAATGTCTCATGCGCATGCGTATCTTTCAATTTGCATAGTACAAATCCTCCTAGGCATAATATGCCGCTTACAGCGCCATCTAGTGATAAATTTTGGAACTATTTTTTTTCTTATCCATATCAAATGCCCCTTCTTCAAGAATGCTCAGTCCAAATTTGAAGTCATTCGGACTCATGGTTGTTTTTTTATAGCATTTTTACAAAGGGACTTTAATTATAATCACCTTGTATTTAACGGTGTAACTAAGTTTGAAAAACCTTTTACTCACGTTTGCTGATCCCAGTTCTTCTAGCTGGCACATGATGTGTGATACCTTGGATTCGAGATGTAGTTGGAGCGAAAAACTGTGGACGATATGCAACAATGACGACAGGAAACCACTGATCCGCATCAGTTGTTTATTCAGACATATGCGCATTTCGGCAGCCATGCTGCCTTCTTCAGCGTATACAGAGGAATTGATCAGAACGGGCTCAGCTATTCAGTTGAGGTAATAAAATAGTAAATACAATAATAAAATAACACTATACAAAAAACCCTATACGTGAAGTTTCAATCAGGTGACCTTGTTCAGGGTGATTATTTTGTCTATTGGTCCGTTTTGGTTTGTGTAGGATTTTTCCGATATCTTTTAATTGGTTCACGTCCATTGGGCCTGAGTCGCTGTTCAGAAGTGTTGCGGGGTCTTCGCTGTTGTTAGCATATGAATCTAGGAAGGTGAGAAGCCGAGGTTTACTGGTGCTGTGGACGATGCTGAAGTCCTCTTGATTGTAGTCGTATTGTTGTTCGAGTATATGTTCCGCGAACCTTGATTCTGCATATTTTCGTTGTTTATGCATGCCAAGTGTTCCTTGATCCTGGTGTTAATTGCCCTTTGGGATTAACCGTAATAAACCGCATTACATTTGCCGCATGGAAGTCTGTACACTACCGGTCTATCTGCTGGGCTAATTCTATCTTTAGGATTACTCAACAGACTTTTTATCGTGTTTGTACCTCCATACGTAATCTGTAGCTCAAATTCTCTAGCGATCCTTTCAAAGCCTCTGTTTAATTGTCGGTTGAATGGTAGGACGAGTCTGGGTTCCGATTTCTTTTTTATTAGCAATGGTGATTTCTTGTAGGGCTAACTTACGTTTCACTTTCTTGGCAATGTTGTATATGTGGATCAGTGGTTTCCTGTCGTATTTCGTCCACAATTTTTGGCTCCAATTTTTTAACTACATCTAGAACACTTGTGGAGAAAGGTATACACTTGTAAGTCTGTCCCCCCCTTTTATTTTTTGAACCGAAGCAGATATGTCAATTTTGATGAATCCAATGAATAGGAAGTTGTGGGTGGCCTATCCCATGGTGCCCTTTTCATCATCCCAAATATGCAAATTAGGACACATTCAAAATTTATCTCAAAAACCGTAAGGGATAGAGAAAAAAACCCAAGTGCAAACTTGTTCAGCATAAAAAAACAAACAAAACAAAAAAAATCATCCAAATTGGACCAACCAATCACCCACAATCACGTGGTGAACTGTTTGTAGGTTATAAACAGTCACACTGCAAAAGGAAAACTGAATGTTGATATTGCCACCATGTAAAGCATGCAAATAAAAAAATTAATATAAATTACCATACTCACATTCACTTTCATGCGGAAAAGCAAATAAAAGACATGTTTCAGCACACAGAAGACAGAACAATTCCAGGATGGCAAGCTAAACTGTTCCGGAAATGGTCAACATGATCTTCTGCTTCGGAGAGGCAAGGAGAAACCTACATGCTGCAGTTAGCTTGTATAGAGACAAATACCCTAACGAACGCCATCCATCTCGTCAAACAATGCATCACATTATTCAAAGATTCGAGGCTACAGGGAATATTAATGCAGAACGAGGACGACCAAGGCCGATGAGGATACAACAACACTAGTTCTGGCTGCAGTTGCTGCAAATCCCCACACAAGCAGCAGAGCAATTGCTGCAGATGTTGGGTGCCATCAGAGAACTGTTCTCAACATTCTACACGCACATCATTTTCACCCATACCATATTCATTGTCACCAGGAGTTATTGCCATTGGATTATATTGCTAGGACCGCCTTCTGCAACAGGTTACTTACCTGCCTGGATGACAATCCAAACTTCATTCATGAGGTGTTGTGGACAGATGAAGCCCAGTTCACCAGGGATGGAGTTATCAACAGGCACAACCATCATCATTGGGCAGACGAAAACCCACGATGTCTGCGAGAAGGAGCTCATCAAGTGAACTGAAGAATCAATGTGTGGTGTGGATTGTACAATGACACTGTGGTTGGACCGTATTTTACGATGGAACACTGACTGCAGAACGCTACCGGCCTGAAATTCTCAACGTGGTAGTCACAGACTTCATTGACAATTTGCCATTGGCCTCGTATCAGCACACGTGGTTTCAGCATGGAGCTCCTCCACATTACGGGTTGGTCGTTCGCGAGCGTCTAAGTGAGATGTTTGGACGACAATGGATTGGCCGAGGAGGACCAGTTCGTTGGCCTCCCCGCTCCCCTGATTTTACACCACTTCACTTTTTCTTGTGGGGATACCTGAAGGACAAGGTTTATGCTATGCAGCCTGCCTCACTCGAGGATAGGGTTCAACGAATCCAGGAAACGTGCCAAGGAGTGACACCAGCCATGCTTGCCGATGTTTTGGCTTCAGTTAGGTTCCGTGCCCAATTGTGTTATGGTGCCCACGGTCGTCACATCGAGCATTTTGTTGATTAACTTTTTTTTTAAACTGTTTGAAGTAACTTGTTTGTGCAGTGTGACTGTGTGTAAGCTACAAAGAGCACCACGTGATTGTGGGTGATTGGTTGGTCCGATTTGGATGATTTTTTTTCTTTTTTTCAAAATTTATCTCAAAAACCGTAAGGGATAGAGAAAAAAACCCAATTGCAAACTTGTTCAGCATAAAAAAACAAACAAAACAAAAAAAATCATCCAAATCGGACCAACGGTTCCCAAAAAAAGTAAAAAAAAGTAAATAACCATCTCAAACTAAAAAAAGCCAACTGGGCCAAACCAAAGCGAATCATGTTGGTAACACTCTAAAGGGTATGTTCCACATGATGCCCTTCAGCACCAATGCACAACTGAGCACGTAGTTTCAAAGATGCCATCACTCTTGTTACCATATCAGATGTAATGGATTGGCAGGCAGTCTGAATTCTCTGTTACAAATCCAGCATAGAAGTTGGCTGAGTGGCATGAACATTGTCCTTAAGGTAACCCCACAAAAAGAAGTCATTAGGGGAAAGATCTGGTGAGCGTGCAGGCCAATGAATTGGGCCACCCCGGCCGATCCACAGACCTGGAAACATGGCATTGAGATGATCACAAGTAGCTGCCGCTGAATGGGCTGGAGCCCCATCATGTTGATACCATACCCTTCGAAGTGATGCTAAAGGAAGCTCATCTGCAAATTCTGCCACTACAACATTTATTATCATGTCTCTGTATCGTGCAGCTGTCAACGTCCCTTCTTAGAACAATGGACCAACCAATCCACCATTGATGATTCCACACCAATTCACCATTCACTCTCCAATTCACCTGGTGGACAGCTTCTCGTAACCATCTAGGGTTTTCTGTTGCCCAATAATGGAGATTGTATTTATTAACCAGACCATCTCGAGAGAAGCTGGCTTCGTCTGACCGCAAGACCCAATTGAGAAAGCCTGGGTCATCGTCGATGCGATTTAGCAGCCAATTGCAGAACTCAAGACGAAAATCGTAGTCTGTTGGCTTCAATCCTTGGCTTCAATCCATGCATATGAAGTAATCTTAATACTGATTGATGACTGCAGCCAGCTTCTTCAGCAACTGATCGAGTACTACAATGAGGATTAGCATAAACAGCAGCTAAAATGGCTGTGCTGGAGTCCTCTGATGTGACAGTTGTTGGTCTACCTTGCCGGGTCTGATGACTGACACTTCCTGTTTGCTGAAATCGTTGAACAACTTGGCGAATTGTCTTAGAAATGGGAACTCTAGCATTGGGATATCTAACTTGGTATTCCCTGGCTGCACCTTTGTAATTATGTGCATATACAAAACATAAAACCATACCAACCATTTCTTCTCTACTGTATTCTGCCATTTTTCAGACCTGATTGGCAGTTTTTTCCCATTCATCAAAAAGCTTCAGCATTTAAAGGGCTAGTGGATAAAACCCAACAGGGGGGGACAGGAAGATGCAAATGCAATGTGAGTGCCAATTAGCATTTGCAATTAACTGTTTTTGGGAACCGTTGGTCCGATTTGGATTATTTTTTTTTGTTTTGTTTGTTTTTTTATGCTGAACAAGTTTGCAATTGGGTTTTTATCTCTATCTCTTACGGTTTTTGAGATAAATTTTGAATGTGTCCTAATTTGCATATTTGGGATGATGAAAAGTGCACCATGGGATAGGCCACCCACAACTTCCTATTCATTGGATTCATCAAAATTGACATATCTGCTTCGGTTCAAAAAAGAAAAGGGGGGGACAGACTTATGGATCACCCTGTATATGTATACGAGGGTTGGGGCATAAGTCATGGCAACTATTTTTTTTTCTTGTAGATATGTGAACGGATCACAAACGTATATGTGTCGTGTGGAAGTTCTGCAGGCATAGTGTGTATGCAGAACAACAGATGGCTCCGTCATAGCTGGTAGTAGCGCAGCGAGGGCTGTGAAATCAGTCAGTTGGTGAGTGTCGTGCGAGATGGAAGTAACCCGTGTTGAGCAGCGTGCTTATATCCAAATAGCCGTTCTCCGAGAGAGAAATGCGATGGAATGTCACAGTGAATTAGTGGAAGCCCTTGGGAATAATGCCCTACCATACCGTACAGTAGCATGGTGGGTAGGAAAGTTTCAGCAGGGACGTGTTCAACCAGTGATGAGCAACCGTGAAGGCCATATTGCCTTGTATACTACCATAATAACTTAGTGTGTTACATTATTTCAGTGCTATTTATTGTCCACACATGTAGTTAACACCTTATCCTTTCGTCTGTGTATGTCACATTTTCCAACCGGACTGGTATGTTCAAGAAAAAAAATAGTTGCCATGACTTTTGCCCCAACCCGCGTAGATCTATATTCTCCAAAGTGAAACTAACTTTCATGTATGAATTATAGAAAATGAACGGTCTTTTTTAATCTTCAATTTTTAATTTTATAATCAGGATGTCTTCAATCACCACTTATGAAAAACTAATGGTGTGCTGTACAGTAAAAAACACTTGTATTCGTTCGTGAAATATTTACGTGACCTGTGCCTTGTAATCATATTACGAACGCAGATTTGCAATTTAATAGTCATACAGTTTCAATTGCAGGGATAGCACATCTCGCATATTGTCATCAATTAGTCTGGTCATTAGTGCGTTACACTTCAGGATGAAGCCCGGTAAGGCCATGTTTTCACATCTTTATCGTAAGCTAAACCTCAGAATAAAAACACTTGTAGAGTAAAGATCGTTTATTAGTATTTTTATTTAAAAATGTAAAGGGTGAATGTAATCTGAGTGGAATCGAGTCTTAGGCATCTGGCGTTCTTTAGGGTCTCGAGTTGTCACTCAGTATGCAGAGAGATCTCTTTGGTTGCTTTGCTACTGCATAACAGACATCCAAACAAATCAGAGATTTCGACTTTGTTGAAATTTTCCTAGACCAGCGTTAAGAGCTTGAGAATTGGGTCGTACGAGTCATCTATCTGAAGAATCAGGTAAGGTAATTTCAACAATTCGTCAAAACATCCAAATGTTTACAAATTCGGTTAGACACTGTACACCTAGGTGAGCACTGACCACTTTGGAAAATATAAAATGCAAAGTGATGGCGTTGAGGCAGAAAAATATTACAAAAGACAGATGAAAGAAAAGAAAGAAAACTTACTGAACACCTAATGAAACCATGTAAAAACGATCATTTTTGTGTCAATTTAAAAAAAAAACGCACTTTGGAAAGCACTTCTGTCAGTTTCACACTTTATAATTCTTGCTTGTAGAATATACAATGACCTAAGCATCTTTTGTAAACTTTAATCTGTAATTTTATAACTGCCGTGTCTTCTGTCAACACTTTTGGAAAACTCTAACTCTAATGATGTCCTGTACAGTAAATAAAGCTTGAAATCGTACGTGAAATTTTCACGGAAACACTACTTTGAAATCATACCACGAATTAAGAAAACAATGTAAAATAGTTGCAATGTCTCTACATCTCTCAAGTCTCTCTCATAGCACGAATGTCTAGTGCACTCTAATAGTCTCTCACTTTCAATTGCAGGGATAACATATTTCGCATTCTGTCCTCAGTTAGTTCTAGACGAAACAATCTGTACAGTAGTGCGTGTGTGCGTGTTGCACCTCAGGCTAAAGCCCAGTAAGTCAATGTTTTCACATTTTTATCGTAAGCTAAACCTCAAAATAAAGACACTTGTAGAGTAAAGACCATTTATTTATAAGGTAAATTTAAGCTGAGTGGAAACGAGTCTTAGGCATCTGGTGTTCTTTAGGAGCGCGAGCTGTCACTCTCTGTGCAGATACAGATAGATATCTTCGCGTTACATTGACTCTGGGTAACAGACACCCAAACAAAGCAGAGAATTCGACTTTGTTGAAATTTTTCCTAGGACACTGTCAAGAGACAGGTATTCAGACAGCAAGAGTCATCTGTCTGAAGAAGCAACGAGCTGTAGTGGAACTGCAATCTCAATTGAATCGAAAAATCACAGCTGACGGTTTACAGACAGTCCTGTCCAAATTGTCTGTAAGTTTTGAGTATGAAGATATAAGATCTTAAGACCATGAATATTGAGTAGCCCCAATAAATTATGGGTGTCGAATTTCATGACAACCCTGATAAATAACAAACTGTAAGAATACCCAGTAATTGAAAGAAGATTATAGAAAACTGCTGCTGAGAAATTAACAGCCAAAGGTAGCTGGAAATTCACCCTTTAAAGAAAATTTTCCGAAGCAAAACTTTCGAAGCAAATGAACTGTTCTAACTAAATTTAATCATCTCAGAGAAAAATATGTTGACATAACAAAAAATTTAAGACTAATATGTTTTGAACAAAGAAACATCGACCACACACCTGCATATTGGCGTTTAGTTGCTGAAAATCCCGTCAAAATAGAATGAATATTGCGTTCTGTACTCATGGTAATCAGGATATGCGTTGTAAAACCATGCGAGATCCGGATCTTGAATTGAATCTTAAAATCGCGCTTACATTCCAATGCTTTGTTGCAGCCCCACCTGAAAACCCACAGAAAGAACCCTTGTCTAGCGAATCATCAATAGGATTGTATTACAGAAAACATTTTAAAAATTAACGTTAAAATCCACATAAAAAGCATGTAAAGAAAGAGCATCTTCAACTTCAGTATAATCAAATGTATTCCCTGCATTTACCACGGGAAAAGTCTTATTTGCTGTTGTCCGTGAGAACTTATGTGAAACTGCCTAGCCCTCAACACGCTGTCTGGCTGGAAAACCCTGCAAGTGTTTGTTTGAGACCTTGACAATTGAGATCACTGTCAACTTAGTATCCCAGAAAACATTTAAAATTAATGTTAAAAAGTCAATATAATCACTCTATGAATATAGACTATTTCTGAATGAGGTTAATCAAACGGGATCAGCAACAATTACAGTGTAATACCTTATTTGACTGTGCCAATGAGAGCTTATGGGAAAACTATCTGGCACTCGGCATGCTACCTTGGCAACAGGCCCAGCGGTTGTATGTGCGAGGCCGTGACAATTGACCACACTGGTATTTTAGTACCCGAGAAAAACATTTAAAAATAATGTTAAAAATCCCCTATAATCGATGTATGAAAATAAACAATTCAGTAACGATTTCCGTGAAATCCCTTATTTGACCTGTGCATATGAGAAAATATGTGAAAACGCCCTGCCATCAACCCTCTGTCTCGCGAGTTTGCGTGTGAGTGCCACGACAATAGACACCCCGGCTGTCATAGCATCACAGATCAACTTTTAAAGACATATTAAAGAACCTGAAAAATAATAAACTTATACTGCTTGAAATAATAATAATTATTAACTGAAGATGCTCTCCAAGCATAGGTAATGATTTTTCAATTGAAAAATTATACTGCTTGAGTATAATCAGACAAATTCAGCAACAATTGCCCTGAAAAAGTTTATTCAACGACATCAATGAGAGCTTATGCGAAAACCCTTAGCAGCCAACCCCATCACTCACTGTGAACCACGAGGACAGCCGCCTGAAAAACCTCACAGGAATAAAGCACACAAGTCAATCCCTGTAAGCTGTTTACTGCCATTAACTAAAACCAGAGTGATCAGTAAAAAATGCGGCCTTAGTAAGTCGCCAAACTACTTTTGACAGAGATAAAACTGCACAATTTACGGAAAATGAAAGCCTTAAAACCACCCTTGTATTCGTTGGCATTGTATAGTTTAGATGCTCAATTAGCACATGCAACCACCTCATGCAACCACATATTACCGTCGTTGAAACACATTAAATTTGGCTTAAAGACCCTGGCAAAACAGGTGTAAAAGAATGCGAAACTCTGATAGAGCTTTGTAACCCCAATTCAACCTCAAATGACTGAAAAAAATATCAATCGACGCTTTTGAGCTCGAATACGTTAGCAACAGACTTAAACAATGTCGTTTGTAAACACTTATCCAATCAATTTAAATGAACTTGAAAGTATCTGTCGTATTTCAGAAGACAAATTCATAATTTAAAAACAACCATTTTAACCTGTATTGCCTATTAAATTAATTAAGACAACAATGTATTGATCAGTAAAAAAGAGTTTAACATCAAAAATGCGAATATTAAAATATAAAATTAAAACTCATTGATACAATAGGCGATCGTGTAGAGAAAATGTGTTAAGAGTCAAGATTGCCAAAAAAATGTCAGGGAAAAAAAAACCTGTCAGTCGCAGGTCAGTCTGGAAACAAAAGTCGCTAACAACTTGTAATGGCATCAAAAAGAATAAAAAAACACAGGTAAAAGGAAAACGAGAACTGATCTTAACACTGTGTGTACAACATGTTAAAAATGTGGATGGGACGAAAAACGTGGACCATAGAGAATCGAGCTCAGACCACCACTTAACCACTGAATGAAAGCCTGATGCTCAGCCGTAACCATTGAGAGAAGGCATCCACAATGAAACGTAGCACATTGTTACATCATCATAGATAGTGCATTGTTATCCGTATTTCTACCAATAATAAGCCCTGAATTTGCACTATCTAAGATGATGTATCAATGCAGAGGCCTTCTCTCTCTGTGGTCACGGCTCAGCCCACTGGACTGTGTAGGGCACACAGTCAAGTAACAGTGAAAAGCCGAAGTGAATTTTTAACCAAAACTTAACTTAAATCTCGTATAGAATGTTACCGACATTGCACTAACCATGCTTACTTTAAAAAAGTAAACCTTGAGAGAGTAAAAAATTATTTAAATTACAAACAACAAACTGAGCAACCAGAACACAAAAATCACAGAGTAGTAGAATAAATTAAACATTCGTAGTGAGAAACTATATTTATAAAGTTTGCGAGGTCCACAGTCAATCCTCTACTTCATTAGCTCAGGGTTGTCAGCAGTCAATTGAAGCAATGTACCCATTATCAGAAAATTAAAAATCAAATAATACACCTTGAAAGGAAGTAGTAATTAAGAAGAGTGTGTAATGTACCTTGGAAAAAATTTGTTTGTTTTAGAAACAATAGTTAAATAGTAATTAGGTAATCAACTTTAGGGTGCCAGTATGTCAACCATGCCCTCCATCAAGGAGAGCATCGTAGGGAGCATCGTGCCAGTATTTAAGAGAATCGTAGGGAGTAAGTTACTGTGAGACAAATTCACTTAAGACCGCTTTTGCTCTGAGAATCAGGACCCTGGCCATAAACAAAAATTATGATATTAATATTATTTTCAGTCTCAGGGCATCGGAACATGGCTGCAATCACCTGATTAATCAAGAAGATGACATCAGCCAGGTGAGTAACAAGCCTCTAAAACCCACGGTTATTCCCACCAATCAGTTTGAGTCAAACGATTAATTAATTAAAAAATATATTTTTCTAACTCAACCAAGATTTCATCAAGAATAATTCCCTGTTCTTGAAAAGTCCAAATTGGAAAAAAGGAACAGGAGCAACACTTATCTGAATACCAAATCACATAAATTTACATTAGAACCTTATTTTTTTTAAATATTAAAAATTACAGCTTTCGGAAATTTTTTCATCAGTTTTATAACTATTAGAAAGTATGCATTAAAAGTATCATACTAGATATATCAGGGGGGTGCAACTTCACACTTCTCGTGTCTTTCAAAATGGCGGAGCGTGCAGTCCAGGTCCAGTTCTAGAGAGCTATTAGCAGCGCAGATACTAATCTCTACGAACTGTAATTATCTCTTTTAATCTCCATAACCGAAACAACGGTAAGTTCTAATAGCTATGCTACTGCACAACTTCTCATATTTTCTGTAAAAACTAGACAAAAATAAAACAAGTTCCAGTCTTCTTATCAACCGTCTTCTTTTCTACTTTAAACAAATATACCTATATAATAAGTAAATATAATATAAATAAACATGAGATTAGTTCACTTTGTAAAAATCAAAACAAAAGAACTTTCAAATGATAACTTAAAATATGTAAAATGAAAATATCAAATATCTGATTGAAAAATTCGTATTTTGTGATTCTTCTGTATTAATTTAATTTTAGGGGTTTATAATGTAGTCTAGAAACTTTTTTTAAAATTTGTTCGTATAAATTATTCCAATATGAAGCTTATAACCTTTTGCAAGTTTTCACTCAATTGCTAATATGAATTGAATTAAATGTATGTTGATGTCACTTTTTTTTAATGGCAAACTAATTTTCCACACCTTACAGAAACTGACATATTTTATAATTTGGAATAATAAACTTTTAAACACAACATTTACTGAAAAATAGCTTCAGTTGTATACTAAAACAATACAGTCGTCTGCTGTTCAAGACAGGATTGGTTCGCAGCGCCGCCCTGGTGAACAAAGGACTTGTGGCGCCACTGAGTTTCCACCTCTGGGTATATTTATCTATCTCTATGAGGTATATGATAAAAACCGTCGTATTATAAACATTAAAAGGAATAATAATAAATCTGAAACAACCGTTTATATTTACCAATATAAATTTACCAATCGCAATATAAACAAAATCATTGTGATTTTATTTACCAATTCTTCATTAGTAAATTTTATGGAATGGCGAAATCGAAGGTTTAATTAGTTCTGCAATAAGAGGTTTTTTCTGCATTTTTACAAATTTTTTTTTCGAATATATTTTTATTGTCCTGAATTATATTGTTCTACAGTGGATTTTGAATTTTGCTCCTGTCAATTATTAAGTAAAAAGTTAAAAAAAATAATGTTTTCTTAGAAATTAGAAATTATGACAATAGAAAATTCAGAGGGTACTGATAGTTCCTGAAATCAGATTCCTCTGTTATTTTTATAATTTTTCCAGAAAATGGAAAGCATGGATGCATGATAGTGAAATTTTATCAACATTACTTAATTACAATGAAAATTTTTATTAAAATAAATTTCTTTCGTATTTTTTATGCCTAACAAATGGGTTATTGGAATTATAGAAAAAATGGGTTATTGGTACAATGCTTCAGAAAATATTTTTTTCGGAAATATTTATTGCTTAATTTTAATGATATTTTTAAAATCCCGAGTTTATATCATTTACATAAGAAAAACAAAGTTTGTTTTTATTTCCAGAGTAAATAAACTCTATGAAAATTTGTTCAAAACGTAAACATTTCCGTTGAAATTTATAGAATTTGTATCGTGGTCCTTGTCTTACATAATGTAGGTGTTACACTTTTTTCGCTTACTGTCTCCTCTCCTTTCCCCCATGTGCATTTCCCCCTATCCATGACGATGTGCTTTTGTATCATCCATGAATTTACATCACCAAATGCTGTTTGTGTGGGTAGATCTGACGTCAGATATTTTCCACGTCCTGATTGG
Organism: Rhysida immarginata; assembly: GCA_023313115.1. Taxonomy (NCBI): domain Eukaryota; kingdom Metazoa; phylum Arthropoda; class Chilopoda; order Scolopendromorpha; family Scolopendridae; genus Rhysida; species Rhysida immarginata. The sequence goes on from JAHWFO010010522.1 coordinate 573,063, forward strand.
TGGGAATAACCATGGGTTTTATATGCTTGTGATGAGTGACCACACGCAGGAATGGAAACACGGTCAAAAGTTATCAAAACAGAACCCCCAGCCCAATGGAGACACCCAAATCAAGGAAATTCAAAGGTAAATAAAAATAAATTAAATAATTAATTAATCCGCATTAATTACAGGTGATTTAAACATTGACAACCCATTGTACTAATATTCACCTGTGATGTCAGCTGTCATGTGAGTCCGAAAACAGAGTATCAGCAAGGTTTCAGCGCGAATGGAATGTGGAGGGGATGGCCCAGCGCGAATGGAAAGTGCAGAGCGGTGCCTTTGATGTCTTGGGAACACCCCCCCTCCACATTCCATTCGCGCTGTACCCCGACTTTTATACTGTTTGCCTTATTTAGTGCTATACTTTCTTTCCAAACAAATTGTCGTGTGTTTTTGGCATTTGCTTGTTATCCTCAGTGCTAGGTCCATTCCCGAAGTGTAAATACAGAACGAGGACGTTCTACGTTAAGGGAATGGATCGGCTGCTTCCGAGCTAATAGCGAAATCAGAACTGTTCTTTTGGTTTGCTATAAATGATGTAGTAACAAAGCAGCAAACATGGATGTTATACTGCATCCGAGGAATATTTCCATGCAGTCTTGGAATGTTATTGTTTAACGACCAGGGAAGGGTGGTCTGCTCTTAAAGGTAAAGCAAAGTAATTGTTTCCACAACGAGACTGAAGTACTTTATTCGTGAACAATTTCATATTTATGGCGATACAAACCCCAATAATGGATTCTGTATCTTTAATAAATAGGCAGCTCTCGTGTAAAGAATTATTTGGCACTGGTTCTCGTTTCTTGACATAGGCCATGTTATCAGAAGAATTATTTAAGTCAGCTTCTGAATATGCAGCAGAATTGTTCATCGAGTGGCTGCGGTGACAAAGCATGGGCAGTGTTCTTGTTTCATATATCAGTGGGGTTTAATGAACAGTTGAATGTTACAGTGGTTTCTGTCTAAGAGAGAGCATGAACTTGTTAACGCTAAGATTTATCAATAGGCATAATAGTATTGTCATGTAATTTAATCTTCAGCAGAGTTAATTAATTATCATGTCAGAGTGAAAGAGAGAGACGAAAATACACTGCTTTGCAATGAAATTTCCCCATCCACAAGGAGTTATCCGAATTTGCCAAAAGTAGGTATACAGCTAAAGATCCATCTGAACACGCCTTTATTACGTTGTCGAGCCACGACGTGCACTCGTTTGTACAAGGCATCCCAACGGAAAGTGGCATCAGTAGATTGTGGCACCACCTCTAGCAGCGATGGACTAGTCCAGCCGAAGGTGTAGGTGATCATACAGGGGGCGAATATCATCTTGGGGTGCGTCTGCCCAGGCCTGGTGAACCTGCTGTGTCAGTTCATGAAGATTGCATGGTGATCGTAAACGACGTCCCCACACGTGCTCAGTATCCTAATTTGAATAGGCTGGGGACCTCACGAGCCATGGCAGGCAGTTGACATCATGCAGATATGCCATGCTCATGTTTGCCGTGTGCGGTCTGGCGTTATCCTGCTGAAAGACTGCGCCGGGTATGGTGTGCAGAAAGGGCAGTAATGCGGTCTGCAGTATCTCTGTGACGTACCGTGCTACTGTCAGGGTGTCTTAGATGGTGACTACAGGGGTTCTGGTATCGTAGCCGATGGCACCCCAGACCATGATCCCGGGTGTTGGTTAACGATGGTGATACTGGATGATTGTTCACCGGCACGTCTGTCGTCGCACCCAACGGCGTCTGTCGTCGATGTCCAAACAAAAGCAGGATTCCTCGCTGAAGACCACTGGGTGCTATTCCATTCGCCAGCCCACTCGTAATCGACACCATTGCAGTCGTATTGCGCTGTGCTCAGGTGTGAAAGGAAGACACAACAATGGACGCCTGGCAGACATTGTCGCAGCGTGTAACCAGCATGCTATTGTCGCTATTGACACTGGAGCAGTACTAGGAATAGTGATGTCGCGCAGTTACCGCAGAGTAATGGTTCTGTCCGCTAGCGTTGTTTACAGTATCCGCCTATCAGTACGAGCGGACGTGCTTCTCCGGGCCCCAGAGCCTGGTCTTCTGGCATGTGTGCTTTCCTCTCGCCATTGCCTCCAAAATCGGACTACTGTCCGTGCGTCCCGCGACACATGGACAGCAATCCGTCTGGTTGACCATCCAGCCTCGGAGAGGCCAATAAACTGACCTCGTTCAAAGTCTGTTAATTGCGTGAACGGTTGTCGTTATCGTCATTGCGGCATTGAGACCGTTATGCGGATTACAATAATGTATGTTCACGAGGCCGATGCTTCCTCCCTAGTGCATGGAACGTCTCGCACAGGTTTCAACTGATGAGCCTATACAGGCACCCGGACACCCTGTATCAACCCAAATGATCATGTCCTGTGAGCATGCATCTAATCGTTTACTAGTCGGAGGTAGACGAACCCTCCCATTAAATGTGGATAAGGTCGGATAACTTCTTGTGCAAAGCAGTTTTATCAATCATATGTATTAGTTTACTGAACAATTATCAATAAATATCTTACAGTTCTTTGAAATATATTGGAATAAATAATAAAATGATACAGGAACGAATCATTCTTCTTCTCTGTATTTGCAATTGGTGGGAAGAGTAATTTTCTTCTCTGTACATGCAATTGGCGGGATTGATTAGTTTGCTTCTTGCAATTCACTTTGAGCAAAACCTCGTCCAAATCGTTGCTATTAGACAGGCGAGTAGAACTCGGAATGATGACTCATCAATGCGGACGTTGTCGTTACTGCTAATCTAGAACGCAGCAACCCATTAGGGAAAATCAACCGTGGCGAAGATGCTAATGGGAATAAAGAAGTTATTTATATTAGTAATGAGCGAAATTCTAATAAGCCTTAAGCAATGATCATAAATAACGATATCCAAGATTTCACATTTAAACATAATAATCTAAAGTACCCCAAATGAAAATCCCCTTGCTTAAGCACGTAAAACCCGTAGGGCACCCGTAGGGATTACTAGCGTTAGCAGAAGGAAAGACGGCCCCCACATTGAGATGCTCTGCTGACGGGAAATGATTTATGTCGCTCGTTGAAGGTTCCTCATTGACTGGTTTTTCCTTCAGTAAACGGTACAGGATTTTTGGGTATTAGCTCAGCTTCCATATAAGAAGTAGAGATAGCTTTGGGTGATTCTATTGCATTAGTATCAAAAGAAATTTCTCCTATGCTTGATAGTTTAAAGTCATTATTATCGTCCGTATTTTCAAGGGTTAAATCGATTTGGTTAGTAATAAAAGATATAGTTTTATATTTTTTACCTGCAGCATTAGGAGAGTAGATTTAGTCATTCTGACGACCACGTTTCGATTATAGGTTTGGCTAACT